>MU227374.1:269592-282330 GCA_018584345.1 Thuja plicata | reverse complement strand
TGTTATATTATATATATTATTATTAAACATATATTATGCAAACTTATATTATTCTAATATATGATTAATTAATGAAACATTAATAATTATAATGACTAGACATGTCCCATGAAGGGACATGTCTCTCTTAGCCTCTTTGATAATATAAATGAAAGAGATATTGTTGCATTTGAAAAACACAGACAATATACAACATTAAGTGCTATTACATTTGCAACTATCCTAAAATCTCAACAGGTGTGGCTCCTTTGTCATCTATTTTTAGACCTGCTCATAATTTTACTCATCTTTATGAATATTTTCATAATGTGATGTTAAATTTGATTAATGATAAAGTGTTAACTCTTCCTCCTATTAAGCCTATTGACACATCCAAACCTTTTCCCAAACACCATGATCACAAATCTTTCTGTCAACCTGGTCATAACACTGAAAAATTGTTTATGTTTGAGATCTTCTATTCAAGACCTTATTGATTCTAATGCTATATATGTTTAGTGTGTGAATGATCAAGTAAAAAAATATGTAGCACCTCCCAACCAAAATTTACAAATTTATACCAACCCTTTACCTTCTCATTCGACCAATACCATTGATTCTACCCAACCTTTGTCTTCTTCTTCCAGTAATGTTATTGACTATGATGGTAAATGTAATGAAGAAAATAATTTTTCAACCTCATTGATCAAACCAAACCTAAACCTAAAATTTAACCTAATATTTGCATTACCTTTGTGATGAACTGTAACTGATTGAATGTTTGAAGATGTTAAGTTGATGATCACCAAGTCATAGAAAGTTTATGCAAGGCATTAAATCAGTTAATGTATTGTATAGTCATTGATGTCAACTTGATATAATATGTATGGTCATGGACATATTGCTAAAGACTTCAAATAACTAATGAATCAAAGGCTATGCTATCAGTAATACAAATAAGTCAAGTATTCACAAAGTAACTATATACACCGACATAGTGCACACCGACGGTTAGAGTAAATCAACGAGAGAAAAGTCACAGTGTTACTTGACGAGAAAATGCACAACATTACCGATGAGAAAATTCAAAGTGTTTCCCAACAAGCAAAGCACAGTGTAACCCGACAGACAGAATTACAGTGTTGCTCGACGGACAGAGATCCAGAAGAAAACTAAAGTCATACTGATGGAACAGTCAGTTGTCACCAGTGACTAACTGAAGTATTGACCGAAAGAATAGAGAGTTCAGAAAAAACAAAATGCTTAGCTATCAAGAGCTAAAAATAGACTTAACTGATACTTATCACTATTTTAATTGAAAAGATGAAGCTGGAGATAAGTAAAGGATTTAAAGCTACTTTGTCTAGTTGGAAAGAAGATCTCTATGAGATAAAATTGGAGTTTTTATTTAAATATAATTGGTGAGAATTATGGATCACGCCAACATCAAGAAAGCCAAGAAACGGTGAAATCATGTCTATATAAGAGACATGTTTATTCATTATGAATAAGGGGAGTGATAAGAGAATAGATGCTAAAGAGATTCTGAAGGAAAAGAAAGTCTTCATTTAGACCTGATCAAACAAGCTAAGGAAAAAGCTAAATTCTGTAGACACCAACGAATAGTGATACAACATCACAACGAAGAATAGTGTGGAGAAAAGGTATTGAATTGATAACATTGATCAGAAAGGTAATGCACTTACAATAGATCTGAAAATCTACAATTTAAGTTGTATATGTGAATAGATGAATTTATTGTTTCAGTTTAACCATTAAAGCATCAAGTCTCTTAACCGAGAAGGACTTAAAAGTCTTTTCTAATTGAGATACATCCCAAGGAGTATCAAAATTTTTATCATAGAAAGTATTATTGGATATGCCCGATACCTATTGATAGGCCAAATGAGTGTTTGATCAAGGATGGTAGCATTAGATGCCAGATACTAAGTGACAAACTATCTATTTAAATCCTCTAACAATGTCACACCTAATAGTGTGTTTTTAACCTTTAACAGGGTTGGCTCTTAATCGAGTTCACTTTAGAAGAGTGAAAATTTGGGATATCGGTCCCAGTGGTTTTTCCCTTAATAGGGTTTCCATGTTAAAAATCAGTGTGTTAATGTGTCTATGAGTCATTAATTTATTGTTTTGCATTTCACTTAAGTAAATTTGGATTGATCGGTATACACTAGTTATTTACTGTGTTTTGGTAAATAGAAAGACTGCTTATCGGTAAACATAAAGAAGAAGGTTTACAAAGCATTTTGACAAGTAGTTATTTGATATAAGTATTTCAATGCATTCATCTTATAGGACTGAAGATAACTAGAGGTATAATTTGTGGTACTAAGTTTGAAGGGTTGATTTAAAGATTAATTTTTGAGGCCACTGATTCACCTCCCCCCCCTCTTAGTTATTACTAACAATTGGTATTAGAGCTTGTGTTCTTAGAAAGGGAGTTTAATAGCTCAAGAAAAAGATCACAAGATGAACAGATGAGATGTGCCCAAGTTGAACAAAGACAAATTTTCTTCATGGCAAAGAAGAATAAGACTCCACTTATCAGGTATTGAAAATGATGTTACTCACTACTTAGATACTGAATATGCTTTTCCCATAGGAGCACCCACAATTGAATAAATGAGAGAGAAGTATGAGCACAAATGCATGATGATAGATCTAGCCTCCTCACTCTCTGATGCTAAATTGGAAGATGTAAAAGCTTGCACAACTACACATAGTGGTGATAAAAATGTTCAGAGAGCCAAGGAAGAAAGTCTTAGAGGAAATTTTGATGATCTCATAATGAAAGAAGGTGAAAATATCACATAGTACATCACAAGAATAAAAGAGGTAGTCAATGCTATCTGAGGAGTTTGAGGTGTAGATGAAGATACAATGGTAAGTAAAATTCTAAGAACCTTACTGCCAACTTATGCTATTAGAGTATCTACCATACAAGAAATGAGAGCAGTAGCAAATAACAATTTTACTCTAGATAGTTTTATTGGAAGATTGATTTCATTTGAGATGAATAACATTGATAATAGTGTCTTACCAAACCTAGAGTCTGCATTCAAATCTTCTTTGAGAATAAGTAAATCAAGTCATAAACACACTATGAGAAAAGATAGTGATAGTGAAAGTGAAGAAGAAGATCTTGATGAAATTGAAGCACTTATGGCTAGAAGAATATAGAGAGGCAAATGTAAATACAAAGGTAAATTACCACTTTTATGTTTTAATTGTAAAGAGACTGGACACTTTGTTGCAAGATGTCTTAACATTAGAAAAGATGATATAATTAATGACAGGTCATTTGAAAAGAAGTTTGACAAAGGTGATTACAGAAGCAATCGACAATCAGAAAGAAGAGATACCCAAGACTACAAGGAAAAAGGAAAGAAGGCCAGTTACCTAGCTAAATGAAAAGATGAAGATACTGACACCGAATCTGATGAAGACATCAAGATGGTGTTTGTGGCAGTAAAAGATGATTTAGATGAAGATGAAGAAAGGTATCTAAAAATTGCACTCATATCTAAAGTTAGTAAAAATGATGTTTGGATCAAAGATAGTGGCTGCACTCACCATATGATCGGTGACAAACAAAATTTTGAGACTTTTGAATACTACAATGGTGGTTCAGTAAGAATGGGTAATGACACACCTTGTCAAGTTGAAGGTAAAGGAAATATAATGTTGAATAACCTAATAAAATGTGAAAATGATTATTGGGTGAAAATATTGAATTATAATCTATTGAGTGTTTCCTAGTTGAATAATTTAGGTCACATGGTAGCATTTGAAAATAAGAAGGCAAAGATCTTCAATAAATCAGGAAGTCTAATTGGTACTAGTGAGCAGACAAAATGTAACTTATTCTATCTGAATGATACTGACACCACTTGCTTAATGGAAAGAAACAAAGACATATGGTTGTGGCACAAAATATTGTGTCATGTAAACTTCGAAAAAATGATAAATATAAGAAAAAGGAGAAATATCATGTGCAAAAATTGAGACAATATCATTGCAAAAATTGTCAAAAAGGTAAGCCAGACAATATCATGTGCAAACATTGTCAAAAAGGTAAGATGAAAAAGTCTAGTTTCAAAAGAAAAACCCATACATTTGATGCCATTCTAGAATTAGTCCATACTGATCTATGTGGACCCATGAGGACAAAAAGTTACTATGGTGATAGATATTTTATTCTCTTTGTTGATGATTACTCTAGAATGATGATAGTAATGTTTCTAAAAGATTAATCTGAAGCATTCAAGATGTTTAAATGGTACAAAAAAATGGTAGAAAAAGAAAGTGGTAAGGAATTGAAATGCTTAAGATCAGATAGAGGAGGGAAATTTATTTCAAATGAGTTCACTAACTTTTGTAATGAGCATGGAATCAAAAGACAGGTCTCTGCACCGAGAACACCATAACAAAATGGAATTGCTAAAAGGAGGAAAAAATCCATTGTTGATTGTGCAAGAACACTGATGATAGAGAAAGGCATCACCCAAATCTTCTAGAGGGAAGCTTTCAGTATTATTGTTTACACATTAAATAGAGTACAATTGAATAAAGACACCAAGAAGAAACCCTATGAGCTATGGTATGGTTACACACCCAATGTAAGTTACTTCAAGATCTTTGGTAGTCAATGTTATACCTTAAAAGATGATAGAAATGGAAAGCTTGACTCTAAAAGTGATGAAAGAATCTTTCTAGGGTATTCCACCAAGAGAAAAGCTTATAAATGTCTCAATAAAGCCTATAAGAAAATTGTTGAAAGTGCAAATGTAAAGACAGATGAAGTTATATAGAAGAATGAAAAGGAAAGCACAAAAGAAATGATGGACTACAATAGGTTTGTTTACAATAAAGAAGCTGACACTCTACCTAAGAAACAATGTATAGCTCCCGAGAAACAGATTATTGCGCCCAAGCATCAGGCTGCAAATATCAACAATTAGGATATTGCTCAAGATGATGTACCAAGTGATAGAGATTAGAATGAAGAATAGAATGATGATCAAGATGATAGACAAAGAATTGAGCCTGTACTTGCCAGATATTTCAGAAGGAACCATCCACAAAACCAGATCATTAGGGACAAGAAGGATGGTATGAGAGCTAGAAGTAAGTCTCTAAACACAAGATGTCTAATCTGTGATTATGAGCCAAAATATATCAATGTTGCACTTGATAATGATGAATGTATTAGTTCTATGAATGAGGAAATTGAGAAGATTGAGAAAAACAAGACATGGACACTTGTATCAAGACCAGATGACAAAAATGTCATTGGTACAAAATAGATATTCAAGAATAAACTGAATGAGAATGGAGAAGTCACCAGAAACAAAGCAAGACTAGTATGCAAGGGGTATGCACAAGAAGAAGAGATTGACTATGGAGAAACCTTTACACTTGTTGCTAGGCTAGAAGGAGTGAGAATATTACTTTCTTATGCTGCATGTAAGGGATTCAAGGTATACCAAATGGATGTCAAGTCTGCATTCCTAAATGGAATACTTGAGGAAGAGGTATACATTGAGAAACTAGAAGGGTTTGTTGATCCACACAAGATGAACATGGTATGTAGACCACACAAAGCCTTGTATAGATTGAAACAAGCACCCTAAGCCTAGTATGAAAGACTTCATTCCTATCTCATAAGTATTGGATTTGTAAGAACTAGTGAAAAAAGTAATCTTTATTTGAAGGAAGATACTGATGCTAACATTTTGATTACTGAGATATTTGTTGATGACATTATATTTGGAGGCAATGATATGCTATGCAAATCATTTGCAAATGAAATGAACAAAGAGTTTGACATGTCTATGTTTGGAGAGATCAAGTTCTATCTTGGTCTATAGATCATGCAACAAGATGAAGGTATTTTCATTACACAATCCAAATACATCAAGGAAGTACTAAAAATATTCAAGATGGAAGATTCTAAGCCAGTTGGAACACCAATGGAAACTGGATGTAAGCTAAAAAAAGGAGGACAAGTCATCATAGGTAAATCAAACTTTGTACATATCAATGATTGGAAAACTCATGTATGTTGTACATACTAGACTAGATATTACACATATAGTAGGAATAGTTGCAAGATTTTCTGCTAATCCCAAGGAATCACATATGACTGCTATGAAAAGAATCCTAAGATATATGAAGAATACTGAGGAATATAGCTTATGGTATAGAAGAGAAGGCAAATTTTATCTTAAGGTCTTTACCGATGCTGATTGGGATGGAAATATTGATGACCAAAAGAGCACAATTGGAGGAGCATTCTTTATGGGTGACAAACTTGTCACTTGGATCAGCAAGAAGCAAGGAATATGCATCTCTCAGTCTACTACAGAAGAAAATTATGTTGCTTCTACTGCAAACTGCTCAAATATTGCATGGATCAAATAGTTACTGGAAGGTATGCATATGAAAATTCTTGAACCAGTAATTATCTATTGTGATAATACCAGTGCAATAAACATTTCCAAGAATCCAGCCATGCATGCTAAGACAAAGCATATTGCTATCAAGTATAATTATCTAAGAGAACACATTCAAGCAAAGGAGGTGATACTTGAGTATGTGCAATCAAAGGAATAATTAGCCAATATCTTCACCAAGTCATTGCCAAAGGATGCATTCAAGTACTTGAGAAAAATACTAGGGGTCAGACCCTTGTCTACTGGTCAGTAAGATGACTATAAGGCTGCATCCATTCATGTTGATGCAAGACAAGAGATGGAATTCAAAGATAAATCTATACACAACAAGGTATTTATCTACTCCATGCACTAGAGTTGTTGTATTGTTGATGGATTGGAAAATTCAAGGAGTATATTATAGATAGAAAGGATTGTTTGGCATTACTATCAAATAATTGTTTGGCATTGCTATCAAAGGGAGAGATTATATCCATTATCAAATTAGATAGATCACATTAAGGAGAGATTATATCCATCACATTATCCTGAGGGAGAGATGTAACTAGAAAGGGAGAGTACATACAAAGGGAGAGAATTGTTGACAAGAGACATCAAAAGAAAAGAGAACAGTGAAAGGGAGAGAGTTTGAAACATGAAGAGAACACATCACATTAGAGGAAGAAATATTCTACGTCTATCCAATGAAGGGATTAAAGATAGAGAGAAAGCTGCAATACTAAAATCTAAGCTATATGAGCTTACCGTGGACCAGATATTTGTATCAATTATAGTACATAAGATTGGTAGTTTGATGAAATTCAACTGTTATATTTCATATTGTATTAGTAGAAATATAGTGTGATAATATAGTGTGTTTCCATCAATACCAAAGGGAGAGATTGATGAACTATAACTGATTGAATGTTTGAAGATGTTAAGTTGATGATCACCAAGTCATAGAAAGTTTATGCAAGACATTAAATCAATTAATGTATTGTATTGTCATTGACGTCAAATTGATATAATCTGTATGGTCATGGAAATATTGCTAAAGACTTTAAAGAACTGATGAATCAAAGGCTATGTTATCAGTAATGCATATAAGTCAAGTATTCACAAAATGACTGTATACATCGACAAAGTGCACACCGACGGTCAGAGAAAATAAATAGGAGAAAAGTCACAATGTTTCCCAATGAGAAAAGAACAATGTAACTTGATGGACAAAATTATAGTGTTTCCCGACAGATGGAGATCCTGAAGACAACTAAATTCACACCGATGGAATAGTTAGTTGTCACCAATGACTAACTGAATTATTGACTGACAGAACAAAGATTTTAGAAACAAGAAAATGCTTAGTTGTCAAGAGCTAAAAATACACTTAACTGATACTTATCATTGTTTTAATAGACAAGATAAAGCCACAGATAAGTAAAGGATTTAAAGTTTCTTTGTCCAGTTAGCAAGAAGATCTCTACGAAATAAAACTGGAGTTTTTATTTAAATATAATTGGCGAGAATTATGGATCACACTAACATCAAGAAAGCCAAGAAATGGTGAAATCATGTCTATATAAGAGACAAGCTTATTAATTATGAATAAGGGGAGTGACAAGAGAATAGATGCTAAAGAGATTCTAAAGGAAAAGAAAGTCTTCATTTAGACCTAATCAATCAAGCTGAGGAAAGAGATAAATTCTACAGACACCAACAAACAGTGATACAACATCATAGTGTGGAATAGTGTGGAGTAAAGGCATTGAATTGATAACATTGATCAGCAAGGTAATGCACTTACAATAGATCTAAAAATTTGTAATTCAAGTTGTATATGTGAACAGATCAATTTATTGTTTCAGTTTAACCATTAAAGCATCAAGTCTCTTAACCGAGGAGGACTTAAAATTCTTTTCTAATTGAGATGCATCCCAAGGAGTATCAAGAAGTTTAACCATAGAAAGTAACATTGGATAGGCCAGATACCTATTGATAGGCCAAGTGGTTATTTGATCAAGGATGGTAACATTAGATGCTAGATACTAGGTGAAAAACTATCTATTTAAATCCTCTAACAAGGTCACACCTAACTGTGTGTTTGTAACCTTTAACAGGGTTGGCTCTTAACCAAGCTCACTTTAGAAGAGTGAAAATTTGGGGTACCGGTCCCAATGGTTTTTCCCTTAACAGGGTTTCCATGTTAAAAATCCATGTGTTAATGTGTCTATGAGTCATTACTTTATTGTTTTTCATTTCACTTAAGTAAATCTAGATTGATTGGTATACACTAGTTATTTATTGTGTTTCAGTTAATAGAAAGAATGATTATCAGTAAACATAAAGATGAAGGTTTACAAAGAATTCTGACAAGTAGTAATTTGATATAATTATTTCACTAGTAAAATTGGCCCCTATTTTCGACAAAAAATGGTCAAATTATCTACGCAGATTGGTTGAAAGACCCACAAATTGCTTTGTCGATATTTTTCTCGTTGAAAGATCAACACATTCTTGTTAACGCTGAAATTTTGACACACACTTGGTTGAAATTAGTGTATTCAAACACCCACATTATTTGTCAAAACTTTGACCAAACGTTTGTTGAAATGTCCAAAATTTTTTGACCAAATTCAGTCAAAATGTTTGAAAAGTTTTGACCAGGTTTGATCGAAATGTTTTGACCAAGCTTGGTCAAAATGTTTGACCCATCCGACCAGGATGCCAAACCCATGATGCAATATTTTGACATAGAATGGTTGAAACATTTTGACCAAACTCTTTCTGTTTCGACCAGGATGCCAAACCCATGATGCAAGCTTTCAACACAGAATGGTCGAAACATTTTGACCAAACTCTTTCTATTTTGACCAGGATGCCAAACCCATGACTCAAGATTTTGACATAGAATGGTCAAAACATTTTGACCAAACTCTTTCTGTTTTGACCAATGAATGTCAAAATTTTCACAAAAATTGAATTTAAAAAAAAACAAATCTTGAAACCAAATAGCCTTAGTTTTGGTACTCGACTTCAATAAAAGATGGACCAATAACAAATTGCTTCTTGCTCTCTAACAAACAAGTCTTGAACCAAGTGAGAAGCTATAAGTTCACGACTTCAACTTATAGCTTCTCACTTGGTTCAAGACTTGTTTGTTAGAGAGCAAGAAACAATTTGTTATTGGTCCATCTTCTATTGAAGTTGAGTACCAAAAGTGAGGCTATTTGGTTTCAAAATTTTCTCATTGAGTTTGGTATTCAATCTAAACAACCATCAATCATATTTTGAGACAATCAATGTGCTACTCAAATATCATGTATTCCAATCCATCATCAAAGGACCAAGCATATTGACATCTAGATACACTACATTGGGGATCTCATTTATGGACAAGTCATCAGTCTACTATTGCCCAACATCCAAGCAAGTTGCCAATATTTTTACCAAAACTTTCACGTAAATAATGTATTCTTATTTGTTAACTTTTTTGGGGGTGTGGGAGGCTTCATCTTGTGGGGGGCATACCTGGTCTTGAAATAGGTCTCAAAAGAGTAGGCCTCAAACTTCTTCACCATGACATTATATTTAGGACACTCATCCTCATTTAGAATTCCCTTGTATAACTTCCATATTCTATTTTGGGTAAATAAGTCATCATTTGTTACTTTGGTTATTTCATCACATGAGAGCTCTTGTGGAGGACACAATGTGGCCTTGTCCTTCTTTCTGCAATCACAACCACGACAAGTTTTACTAACTTTCTCCTCTTTTTTTGATGGAGTTTGCAGAGCACTACTAAAATTTTTGGAGTCATGAGTGACACCAGCTCTTCCATTCATATACACATCAATTGGGACTCCAATGGATGGCATGCTCTCCATTTGTCTATTGGCTTGAAAAGCTCCAGGGAAGGAGGTAATTGTATATGATTTCATGATAACAATCTACCATTACAATGAAAGTCATTGCTATGTCTTGGCTATGTACTATTGATTGTTTCTCTCAGTAGTAATACATTGTTCTTTGGGTGCTGCTACAGTCTGAGACATCAAGGCTTTGATAATCACTATTCCCTTATAGCATTTCATAGCATAACTTTAAATAATACTATTTATTGGCATTACTAGAGTTGTTGGTATTAGTGATTTGAATCCACACTTTCATCTTATTTTTTGCTTCTTATTATGCATTTTGGTTCACTGATGTCATTATTCAACATCCTTATGCTGAAATTGTTCTTGTAGTGGTAACAATAGTGTCACTTGTCATTATACTTGTTGATATTAGATCCTATTACTGTCATAATTTTGTCAACATTTTCTCATTTTGTAAAATATTTCCATGATGAGAAAATTCAAATGTGATTTCTCTTAGCACTGAAATCCATTATTATCATGTATCTACCTTTATAGCAGCCTGTCAATGTGTTAAATTTTTTTTACTCTTACTGCTCTTAAAAAACATATGATGTATCTGTTATTGTAATATTTGTAAACTGTGCTCTGAATGACCAAAAATTCTTTCTTACAAGCTTGTGAGTGTCCTCAATGACTGATATTGATATTACAGTGAGTACTTTTGTAGCATATATTCTTGTCTAGTAACATAGTTATTTTTATACTTTCCATGCCCAACATAGCACAAAGGACCGCATTCATAGCGATTTTCATCAATGTTCCTTATACTCTTTTATCTTTGGTTTTTTTATGGATCAAAATGTATTTATTGTTCAATAGAACTACTCTATCCCTTCTCTATAATGACACATGACTATATTCCAAATATTATTATTGTTTTCATTATTGGCATTGCCTTTCCTTATGAGCTTCTATGTTTAATATATGATAGAATGAAACCCTCTTTGTGGCTGTGAGCTCCATGATGGTTCCATTTATCGACACTTTTCAAGTACTAACGTATTGAAAGTTGTAACTGAATGATACAATTTGCGTGAGTTATATTTTCATAACAAATGAACCTCTAGGATGTTTTCTGGTCTAAATTTTAAATTTCTCTATTGCTATGAGATATTCTGACATCTAATATTGACTACTTAGAACAAAAAAAATCATCTAATTGAGAATAGGGAGAGGAGAAACATTCGCAATAATTGGGCAGTGAAAAGCATCCATGAATGATCATCTCTGATCTGTCAGCAAGAACCTTTGGCGAAGTCATTAATACTTTCTTCAATTGTTTCTTTATTTCTTTCTAAGTGTTGATTCATGCAATAAATTTCATTGACCAGAAGTGCAATCTATCGATGGTTGGGTGTATGATAATGGAAGCGCCAAACTCAACAGAAAAGAATACAGGTAGAAATGATTCTAAAGATATAGCTAAAATAGGCTACATAAATCAAACCAAAAGTTTGAATTCCTTGTATATACTAGGTAGAGGTTTTCTTACCCTGATATGGTGCATTGGATATCTCTGATTGTTGGTGCTGAATTATTTGTGTTGCTTGTGAGCCTAATTGTGAGCTTGATTGTGATTGTTATTCTGCAAAACATCTAACATTCTGAAATGGAAAATTTAGTTATAACTAACCTACTACTATGTTGTCAGGCTCAGCAACAATTGACATTTCCAAATCTCAAAAAAATAACAGACAAATGGCATTGAGATTTCAGAATCCAAATTTGAGTAGCAAAGCCTAAAATAAACAAGTGAATATACCAGCATAAGAGATAAATTAAAAATCTACTAACCACAACTGAACATGTCACTGGAGTGGATGATGCTAAACAACAAGCCTGACCAGCTGATTTATAATTCTTTAGCATAGGCTTCCATCTTTTTGATGATTTTTGATTGAACGCTAGATTATTTTTTGATATTGGACTGCTAAAACTTGTACAAACCCCAATGTTCTTAAGCATTACTTGAGGAAACCTATTCATGGTCACACCTAAAACATTTGAGTAAAGCAATTTAATAAGAACATTCCCTTCAATAATATCCAAGAACCCTTCTCCTCACACAATGTTCCAAATACAAACCCTAGCAGTTGTTCAAAGTCAACTGAAAAATATTATATCATAAGAAAACACAAATTTAAGCTTCAAGAGGGAGATCAAGAAATACCTGTTTGCAGAACCATGTGATACAATAGTACTATCAGAGGGATTGGCTTCTATTGGGTTTTTTATTTTATTCTCCGTTTGCCTTTTATTCTTTTGTCTTTGTTTTATATCATGAGAAGTCAAATCAATAGAAGCAATGTTTTGTTCCATTGATGAACAATTTTTAGCCTTAGAATCCCAAGTTTGAGTCGCAGAGGTTTGTGCAATGTATGACC
>MU227374.1:160229-202073 GCA_018584345.1 Thuja plicata | reverse complement strand
GAGGAGTGAAAACCCAGAGTAGAATCTAGAAGAAATACCTCTACCACTGAATAGTACACAGAATCAGCTTTCCGACGATATCTTGTTTGCCGAAAAAGGAGTCCGGATGAGCCAGATATGACTCCCGAAAGGCAAAACAGGACATCAGACTTCAACAGAAAAAATCACTATTGAAATGGTGGAACCAAAAACCCTAACCTTTACCAAAAAAAAGTGCTCGAAAAGAGCTTTCCGACGATATATAGAAGTTAGAAAAATATCCCCGTATGCTCCCTATAGAGCGAAAAAGGCCCAGGTACCCCTAAAAACCAAGAAAAGGCCAAAACAGAGCCCCTGGGGCTAAAAAATTTGGGCCCCCGGGCGCATGGCGCGCGCCGGGGGCTTAACCTTGGCTCCTGGTCGCCATATGACCACGCGCCTAAGCATAGGAGCCCGCGGGGGCTGAACAGACCCGCCGGGCGGCAGGTTAGCCGGGCGGCGGCGGCGGTGGTGGGAACCGGGTGCCCGCCAGCGGAGCAGAGCCTTTTCAATGGGGATCTGCGTAGAGCAGGCGCGGAGGGCGGTGGGGGAGCTGCGGGGAGCGGCGGGCGGTGGGGGCCGCACTATAGACAGAGGCGCGAGCCGCGGGATGCAAACATTGCCACCGGCGGTGGCCGAGCCCCGGTGGGGCGGTGGCGGCCCCCCGGTGGCGCGTTTTTAAACAACATAGCGCCCATTGTAAAAACATTAAAAAACATTGAAAATTTGTGGTTTTTTAATATATTTTTCTCGAAAACCGTGCCCGTACGGCCTAGGAGGCCGAGAAAATTTTCCCAGAGCCCCGGAGCCCAAAATGGTCGAAATTTTATATGATTTCAACTCTCCCGGGCCTTCTGGACGCAATGGTGGAGTCTGTTTCATCTCAAACAGCTCTGAAAAACAAGACCCCCCATAGAACCAGAGAAAAAAGCCGAAAAACCTCTGAAAGCTTCTGTGCTTCAACGAAGACCGAACAGCTGACAGCAGGAAAGCTCTGATACCATGTAAAGATTGATGAACATCAATCTACCCAAGAACACCTACATGCATAGCTATTACAAACAGAATGAAACAGATAGAAGAGAGAAGGATCCAGAAAGCTATGGCGGTCGATAGGCCAGAGACTGCAAACCCATTGTGAAAGAAATTATCTTCTATTAACACAATGATGAAAATAATACAATCTACTTACGAAATACAAAGAGGTGATTCCTTATAAAGAAATCACGAAACCCTAAAAGGGAAACTAACAGAAATAGAAACTACCTAAGGTTAGCTGAAGCAAACTAGAGTGAATAGGGAAGTTACTAATTAGATCATAATGATTTAAATTAGTAACCCCGATAGACTATTACTCTAACATCTTGAACCCCCACACCAAGAAATAAGAAACATAAATCCAGTAGACCAAACAAGACATTTGTCTTAATTATGGTTTTGCGGTTCAAGGTCAGAAGGTGTCCATTTCAGCTTATGATCCAAACGAGTCGCACATACACCCTGGCACATACTCCTTTATGCTGAGGACATCCTCAAAGAGCAAGAGATTTTATTCGATTCCTTATTGGTTGTTTGGCGTTTCTAATAAGTTGTTAAATAGTTGACACTTTTTTTTATATTTAAAATTTAAGGAATGGTTTAGGTTAATCTTGACCAAAAAATCAATCTCCATAAAAGGGTCTCAAAAAATAAGCAATTTTTTTTTTGCTTGTCTCCTCTTTTTAGGTTCACTAGGATTTTTTGTGGTCGAAATCAAAAAATTTTTTTGTAGCCCCTACTGTCAAAAAGACTTTTCTTTCAAGTGATATTGTATCATGTTATATATGTATGATGCAAGTTCAATGGGTAATAAGACATTACTTCATTTTGGTGTTTTCATAAAAATACCACGTGACCAGTGAAAAAAGACTAAACTCAACTACGCTTTATGCAAGATGAAGACCGCAATTGAACGTTGAACCTTGAACTAGACAAGTTCAATATTTAGAGTTCAATGGGAGATTGGAATTTGCAACTCACGATGATTTTTTTCACATAAAGGCGAAGAAAAAAAAAACACACAGCAAGGCGACCTTGAACCTTGAACTAAGAAATTTCAAGATTCAATTTCAACCGGCAAGGAGAAAATGCAAACCAGACTGAAAAATATGATGACATTTTTACTTCTAAGATGGAAAACTCCTGATTTTAGGAAATGGTAAAATGTGGGATATGAGAAAAAATGAAGGGGTAACACTATCCTAATCACCTAAACACCTTAAAACCCTACTAAACCTTCATTTAGCCCTTTAGGCCTTATTTTTCCATATTGAGGAAAATTACAAACTTGGTACTGAAAAAGTGCATTTACATCATTTTGATGGTTGTATAGGCCATTTTACAAATATTATAGACCTTATAGGTATTTAGATCAATCCAACTAACCTAGGATTAACTTAATCACCCCTAGTGACCCCTAGGTACATTTAGCCCTTCCTAATTCCGTTTAATGGCTTACAATGCATGATCCTTTACAAGGATTATCAATCAATACAAAATATCATCAAGTGACCATTAAGGTCTATTACAATATCAAAGGACCCTTGAGGTCCATGTTCTATTCAACTCAACCCAAGGATCTATCAATGACCCTGGTGCACTCCTTGGGTCCTATCCTTGACCTTGGTGCTCCTGCACCATACTCCTCAACTTTGCAACTTTGCCAAGTCCTCTTGGAAACCTGCAAAAAAATAATGTCAGCAAATAAACATTTGATCTTGACCTTTGGCTTATAGATATCAACTTCAAGGATCCACAATATCCTTACATAGGGCTGCTCCAAAATGCAACCTTGCTACCTTGTTATCAGTTTGCCTCCGATGGGAAAAATGTAGACTACAATCTAATCCTCATCCTTCATGTCTTCTTGAGCCTCCCTCCATGAGACTTCTTCCACAACCTTCCACTCTTTATTTTCTTCAAGTTTTTAGTCTCCCTTCATAGAGACCAATGTATCTCTCACATGATGCCTCTCCTCTAGGCACTCCAAACTATCTCCAACATTCATGGATGCCTCTTTAGCCACACTAATGACCTCAAAATTAGGTTCTTCCACACCTATTGCCACCTCTTGTTGGTCTGCCTCCTCATGCCTTTCTCCTTGGCATACCAAAAAATCACCGGTCATCTTGGCCTCCTCTACAACCATGCTATCATGTTGCTCTTCATCATTCATCACCAAAGGAAATATCATTGTTCCTACTTGCAAAATATTTTTAGTTTCAAGCCCTTCATGACTTTATCCAATGCTTCCTTCATCAGCAAATTCATATTCAATCTCTGATTCAGCCTTTAGAACCTCTTTGCTCCTAGGTTCCTCTACCTCTTCATAGTCAATCTCCTTCTCATTTTCTTCATCTTCATCTATTGCTTTCTCTAAGAGTAGTGCTATCTTTTGCCACTTCTTTTGGTTCTCATCCAAAAGCTTCATAAAGTTTTCTCCATCTTTCTTCTTCTTCTTTCTTCTTGGCTTCTTCTCTTTCCTTCTTTTCTTGGTCTCTCTTATTTTCTTAATCTCTCTTTCTTCCTTCATCCAATTATTCTTTTAGTAACTTGGCTAACTCTCTCTCACTTCTTGTCATTGTCATCTTCTCACATCAATCTAGGACTCTTCAGATTTCAAGCCACTACTTTGGAACACTCTCAGAGGATAATTCAACTCTAAGCATCAACAAAGGACCTTCAATCTTCAAAATTCTAAAAAGACCATCCACCACTCAATCTAGGATGCTCCTAGGCTTTGATAACACCTGATGTAGAGGCAATAAGCACTAGTGCATGCATCTTGACAAATCACTCAAAACTGGCATGTTACTGCCCTTGGGATAAACCTGTACATAGACATTCATAACTTTTGACTCCAATGAGATTTCATCACTCACTCTGGGAAGATTTGGCATAACTTGGCCCTCTCCAACATATCCAAAATTTGGTCAGATCCAATAGTTCATTATGGAGATATATCCCTTGCACTGAGACCGTTGTTTCCTTTGACAGTCATTCCTTCATTTCCCCATAACCAGGAGTTATTTGCACTAAAATTCACAAAAATAACATAAACCATGCATAGGGATGAAGATTAACATAAAAAATAACTATGAAAATACATTTCCAATCATTTTGTAAAGAAATAAATAGTTTAACCATACAAAACATAAGACTATGTCCTCACGGGCAGAGAAGTGACTGTTTGCAAAGAATTACAAATTTATTGCTTGAGACTTCATTACATTGCTTTCCTTTACCAAAAATACCTTCCCCCAAACTTCTAAAACTCCTCCCCCTCAAAACTCATGTACACAACCAACTAAATAATCTCCCAAACTGGTTCACAACCTCTTCTTAACCGACACAATTAGTTATATGACTGTTAACAATTAGTTTTTTGTTTGTATTGTTGTCTAGTTGACAACTAGTTGTGAAATTTGACAAATTTAATCCTCTTACATCATTTTTAACCTTTCAAAAGTTTCTAGTATACTATCCTAATCCCCTAAACAACTTAAAACCCTACTAAACCCTCATTTATCCCTTTAGGCCTTATTTTTCCATATTGAGGCAAATTACAAACTTGGTACTGAAAGTGCATTTACATCATTTTTGAAGGCTTTATAGACCATTTTACAAATATTATAGACCTTATAGGTCTTTAGATCAATAAAAATAACCTAGGATTAACTTAATCACCCCTAGTGACCCCTAGGTACATTTATCCCTTCCTAATTCCATTTAATGGCTTACAATGCATAATGCTTTACAAGGATTATCAATCAATACAAAATATCATCAAATGACCATTAAGGTCTATTACAATATCAAAGGACCCTTGAGGGCCATGTTGTCTTCAACTCCACCCAAGGATCTATCAGTGACCCTGGTGCGCTCCTTAGGTCCTGTCCTTGACCTTGGTACTCCTGCACCATACTCCTCAACTTTGCAACTTTTCCAAGTCCTCTCGGAAACCTGCAACAAAATAATGTTAGCAAATAAACATTTGATCTTTGACCTTTGGCTTATAGAGATCAACTTCAAGGATCCACAATATCCTTGCATAGGGCTGCTCCAAAATGCAACCATGCTACCTTGTTATCAGTTTGCCTCCCATGGGCAAAATGTAGACTACAATCTGATCCTCATCCTTCATGTCTTCTTGAGCCTTCCTCCATGAGACTACTTCCACAACCTTCCTCTCCTATAGGCACTCCAAACTATCTCTAGCATTCATGGATTCCTCTTTAGACACACTAATGACTTCACAATTATGTTCTTCCACATATATTGCCACCTCTTGGTGTTCTTCCTCCTCATGCCTTTCTCCTTGGCATACCAACAACTCACTGATCATCTTGGAATTCTCTAAAACCATGCTATCATGATAATCTTCATCATTCATTACCAAAGGACATATCATTTCTCCTACCTACAAAATTATTTCAGTTTCAAGCCCTCCATGACTTGATCCAATTCTGCCTTCATCAACAACTTCATCTTAAATCTCTGATTCAGCCTTTAGAACCTCTTTGCTCCTAGGTTCCTCTACCTCTTCATAGTCAATCTTATTCTCATTTTCTTCATCTTCATCTATTTCTTTCTCTAAGAGTAGTTCTATCTTCTCCCACTTCTTTTGGTTCTCATCCAAAGCTTCAAAAAGTTTTCTCCATTTTTCTTCTTCTTCTTCTTCTTCTTCTTTCTTCTTGGCTTCTTTGCTTTCCTTCTTTTCTTGGTCTCTCTTATTTTCTTCATTTATCTTTCTTCCTTCATCCAAGTATTCTTTCAATAACTTGGCTAGCTCTCTCTCACTTCTTGTCATTGTCATCTTCTCACATCAATCTAGGACTCTTTAGATTTCAAGCCACCACTTTGGAACACTCTCAGAGGATATTTCAACTCTAAGCATCAACAAAGGACCTTCAATATTTAAAATCCTAAAAATACCTTCCAACACTCAACCTAGGATGATCCTAGGCTCTAATACCACTTGTTTTAGAGGCACTAAGCACTAGTGCATGCATCTTGACAAATCAATCAAAACTAGCATGTTACAGCCCTAGGATAGACCCGTACATAGACATTCATAACTTTTGTCTCCAATGAAATTGCCTTGATTGCTCTAGTTAGATTTGACATATCTAGGCCCTCTCCAACATATCCAAAATTTGGTCAGATCCAATGGTTCATTAGGGAGATATTTCCCCCGCACTGAGAATGTTGTTTCCTTTGATAGTCATTCCTCCATTTCCCCATAACCAGGAGTTCTTTGCGCTTAAACTTCACAAAAATAAAATAAACCATGAATAGGAATGAATATTAACATAAAAATAACTATTAAAATACATATCCAATAATTTTGTAGAGAAATAAAGAGTTTAACCATACAAAACACAAGATTGTGTCCTCACGGGCAGAGAAGTGACTGTTTGCAAAGAATTAGAAATTTATTGCTTGAGACTTCATTACATTGCTTTACTTTACCACAAATTCCTTCCCCCAAAATTCTAAAACTCCCCCCCCACTCAAAACCCACATACGCAACCAACTAAATAATCCCCCAAACCTGTTCACAACCTCTTCTTAACCGACACAGTCAGTTATCTAACTGTTAACAATTAGTTTTTTGTTTGTATTGTTGTCTAGTTGACAACTAGTTGTCAAATTTGACAAATTTAATCCTCTTACATCATTTTTAACCTTTCAAAAGGGTTTAGGATCCTATCCTAATCCCCTAAACATCTTAAAATCCTACTAAACCCTCATTTATCCCTTTAGGCCTTATTTTTCCATATTGAGGCAAATTACAAACTTGGTACTGAAAGTGCATTTACATCATTTTTGATGGCTCTATAGGCCATTTTAAAAATATTATAGACCTTATAGGTCTTTAGATCAATCCAACTAACCTAGGATTGACTTAATCACCTGTAGTGACCCCAAGGTACATTTGCCCCTTCCTAATTCCATTTAATGGCTTACAATGCATGATCCTTTACAAGGATTATCAATCAATACAAAATATCATCAAATGACCATTAAGGTCTATTACAATATCAAAGGACCCTTGAGGTCCATGTTGTCTTCAAATCCACCCAAGGATCTATCAGTGATCTTGGTGCACTCCTTAGGTCCTATCCTTGACCTTGGTGCTCCTGCACCAAATTGGAAGAGGAAGTTTATGTTGAGTAGCCTGATGGATATCTTTGACTGATCTGAATGACATGATTTGTCGATTGAAGAAAGAATTGTATGGATTGAAACAATACCCTAGAGCCTGGTATGCAAGATTGGATTAGTATTCCTTATAACTTGGTTTCAATAAAGGTACTTCTAATAGTAACTAATACTTCAAAATTGATCATGATAATATTTTGATTGTTGAAGTCTTTGTTTTTTATATTATTTTTAGTGGTAATGAAAAGATAAGTAAAAAAAATTTTAATGAGATGCAAAAAGAGTTTGAGATGTCCATGATAGGTGAGATGAAATTATTTCTTTGCGTAAAAATTACACAATCATAAAAAGGAATTTTCATATCTTAGTCCAAATATATGAAAGAATCATTGAAGAAGTCTAGTATTGAAGATTCAAAACTATATTGTACTCCTATGGTTACCGGTTGCAAATTGACGAAGGATGATGATTATCCTAAGACATATCAAATAAGATACAAATCTATTATTGCTGGATTATTATACTTGACATAAACCAAACGTGATATTATGAATGCAATATGCATTATTTCTAGATTTCAAGTAGAACCTAAAGAATAACAAGTTGTTGTTGTCAAAAGAATATTTAATACTTGAAAGGAATAGTTGACTATGGTTTGTGGTATGGTAAGGATAATGATTCTACATTTATTTACTTTAATAATGTGGATTGAGAAGGTAATGTAGATGACGTAAAGAGTACAAGTGGAGGTGCATTATTCTTGGGTAAGAGGTTAGTTTCATGGTCAAGTAAAAAGAAAAATTGTATATCACAATCTACTGCTGAGGCTGAGCATGTTTCTATTGTTGTTAATTGTACACAAGAGGTATGGATGAAACAAATGTTGAAAGATATCAGAGTAATTATTGATTGGCCTACTGCTATCCATTGTTATAATTCTATTGTTATCAATATCTCAAAGAATCTTGTGTTACACTAAAAAATGAAGCATATATCTATCAAGTATCATTTATTGAGAGATAAGGTTAATGAAAAGGAATTTATATTGGAATATGTGTCTACTAAAGAGTAGATTAAAGATATTTTCATGAAGCCCTTGCCAAAGGATACTTTTGAGTAACTCTAAGGTAAGCTTGTGGTAATTTCCCTCCTAATTAGAGCTAGAGATGAATTGATGTGCATCAATCCATTTTTCTTATAGAGATTAGTATTGATCTATATTGATATTTTTGGTGGCTACTACTTAGGGGCAGTAGTTAGCTTGTTGAATCAATTGTTTAGATTTTGAGAGAGATGCTTGTTCATATTTTTTGCTTCTTTATTTAAAGTGCATATATGTGCCTTTGTCATTGATGTCATAGGGGGGGAGATATTCATGTGAAAAAAAAGTGAGACTAAAAGGGAAGACATTAAATTCTTAGATGGAAAATATTTGTCAGTGAGAATTTGAAAGATAATATTGTGGATGTTGTTGGTAGTACTGTTGATATGGTTTCTTTGTGCATTGATCTTTTTTCACATCATATGTTTCCATCAATGCCAAAGGTGGGGTTTTTTGGGGATATTGTTAGATTATAGTCCATGTATGTTTTTTTGTCAATGTTTTTTCATTGATGTAAACATATTTCATTATTTATGTTTGTATTCTTAGTATGTTGAGTGAGAAGATTGGTTCGGTATGGATGTTGTATTTATAATCAAATATTGTGAATGTATAGATGGTTTTAGGGATGTTTGTAGTTGAATTATGTCAATTTACAGAGGTTTTCATGGTGATTTGAGTGATTAATGGATTATTGGTCAGAGACTTGTATTTTGGATGTTCAAGAAGAGAGAGTATTTCGGTGTTTGGATCAGTATGGTTCGGTTGTGCAATATTTCTAGTTTCTAACCTGGTTATGAGTTTAGGACATAGATGTGTATCCTCAACTCGAGTGGTTTATGATTTGGATGTTGGAAAGACATTTTTCTTAAGTGATAGAGCTTACTGATTGGTACTCTTGATGAATAGTGGAAAGATTGTGAATTCTAAGAATTTTTTTTTCTTGTTTCTCTCATGGTATTTCATGCTTCTTGTTGATGTTTCTAGATCGTTTCTTATTCATGTTGTTGGATCACATTTGATTATGTGATCATATTTGGTGATTTTCATGTGGCATGTTGGTGTTCTTATTGTTCTAACCTGACATCATGGCGTAGTGTATTACAATGGATCAAGGCATGATTTATTGATCTGGAGTGTGTTCAAGGATGAAAATGTGGATCCTTACTATGTCTTTCCCGACATGTTTTGGATCACATTGATGATTGTATTGTATTTGATTAAATATTTTTAATTTAGGTCCTTAGCCGACCTTGAATAAATAAGTTGATGAATTGTATAAAAGTAATGATGTAATATCATTTTGGAGAGAGGATCATGTGTGTGAGGGAGATTGTGCAAGGAGGTATGAGTGGAATATGTAATTAAGAAAGGGATTTGATGTTTTATGTACTTCATTAGAGTTGTATTGGCATAAAATATATGTTATTAGTTAATCCATGATTAGTGGATTATAGTTCATAGTGGATTGTTGTCCATCTACTTGTTGTAAGACAATGAGCCTTCCTTTGGGTTGTATCCCTTATTTTATTTGAGAAGTGAGATCCAGGTAATGTGTCTCAAAGCATGTGCATTCTTCTTATAATAATCCTAATAGGGTATGGTTTGTTTAATAGAGTACGTCCTCTTGTAGGTTTGATCCCCACCATGTTTTTTACCTTAACTGGGTTTCCACGTTAAAAATCTTGGTGTTATGTATTGATTAATGTGTTGTGATCTTGCTTTAATATTCATCATTCAGATATGATATTTAAAATTTAAAATTTGATTGAGGTTTTAATTTTTGGGATACAACTAATTCACGCACCCCCCTCTCAGTTGTGTGTTTTACCTTGTTTCTAAGTTTTTTGAGTATTTTTATCAAGATTATCTTTTCTACTTTTCAGCATCTCCACCACAAAATGGTGTTTTTTCCTATGCATTAACACTCTTAATTTTTGCATACTAACAACTTTTAATCCAACTTTTTCATGTGCCTTTTGCAAGAGTAGTTTCTTTAGGAGTGGTTTTTGGTGATTTTATAGTATTTTTCATTTGATTTTGTAATAGAGATTGGTTTTTTGTAAGCTAACCAATTTTATAGGTTTGAAATATTTTTACATGAACTGAATTAGTGTCTGTTCTTTTTTATGCATGTGCTCCTTTGCATTTTTTAACAAAAACTGGCGTCTCTACACAAGTAAAGATAGGTATACATTTCCGCACATGCTTTCTTTTGTTTTCTTCTTTTTAAAACCTGAAACACTAAAAATATAAATAATCCATAAAAGAACAAAAATACCTAGTGGTACTTGTTTACTATTGTAGACTTCTTAATAATTTTCTATTTTTAATTAGTCTTTTATTTTCTCTAGTCTTTGTGGATCAACGTTTATGCTAATTGGTATTTGTGCTAATAGTATGTGCATGTCCTTCAACATCTCTGCCAAAGACCATTTTGCATTTGAATTCTATGATTTTTCTAACCAATAACCATTATTATAGTTGTCATATGCCCGTAAGGGACATAAAATCAAAAATAATGGCAGTTGATTTTGCAAGTGGCAGTAATTGTTTATTTTGTTTATCTTCATTAGCTTAGTTGCACCTAGATTAATTATAGAATTGTAACTTGATCAAATGTTTTGATGTGTTTGTGAGGACCTTCACAAGTGGAGGAACTCCGTATAAGGCTCTCTTTTATGTTTAGATTAGATCCCTTTTCATGAAAAGATAGAACATTAAGTATCCTCTACTCTTTCCTTCATGGATCCTAGGTGTAAAAGAAATTTGTTTCTCTCTTTTCCTCTAGAGAGTCTTACCTTGGTGGAAAAAGAGGTAATCACCCCAAGGGAATGACCTCAAGTGGTGAAGAATTAAATCCAAACTTGATTCAACCCACTATATAAGAGAACTAGAGTTAATTCTTTATGGAATAGTGTGAGAGTCATGTTGTTAGATCCTTATGTATCAACACACTTAGTGGTGTGAATATATCAGACCTCTTAACTAAGGGGGAAGCCCCTGGAGACCTAGCACACACATGGACATTGAATTAGATCATTACTAGATACCTTAGTTTAGAAGCCTCATATTTATCCTTGGTGCATCATTTATAGTGCAAAAGGATTTCATCATCCCTTAAAGTTACCCACCATTTGTGTTTCCTTAGAGTTAAGGTGGAGATCTTGGCTTTGTATAGGCTATTTATTGTCTTCCAAGATTGGGTAGTTTCAACCTGAATGGGGGTACCCTATCCATCAAACTCCTCATAGATTTGGAAGTGTTCTAATTTCCCTTATTAGCTATTCACGACAAGGGAATACCTCTTTCTCTAAGAGGAACAATATGCACTAGGATTAGAAGCTTCAGGTTTTGAAGGAAACTTACATACATGTGGGCCTACAAGTGTTGCATTAAAAATGATTGACCTTAGGTAGAAAGTTCTTGTTCATTTGTGCTAAAACCCTTGTATTCATTTGGCTTTAAGGATCTTCAAAACAAACACAAGGGCCAAGAGGCCTTTGTCACCTAAACATTTAATATTTTTTATTAATCTGCCACGTATGATACTCAAAGTTATTGTGTTGTCATTATTTTTGTCAAAGTCATATTAACTAATTAACTCAGTCAGTCAAAGGAGGAGGTATATGAGTCAGTCCATAAATAATACCCAGTAGTTGGTAAAGATAGGAGAAAGTGCCAAGAAGTGCATGAGAGGTACCGAGATGAGATTTTATGTTACCAAGTCATGAAGTTAGTTACCGAGCAAGGAATAGTTATTGAAAACATGGATCAAATCAACATTTAAGGAAAATCCATAGTAATCTAAAAGATGCCAAAGACAAAGAAGAAGTTAGTTACAATATCTACGATCAAGAAAACTCAAGGTGGTCATCTATGGTAAATATTAAGTGGCAAAAGTGATGATGTTACTTCCAAGAAAAGTTCAAGTTCCAAGGTAATGGTTACATGGTTCACCGAGTACCAAATACATTGAATTTGTTCATATGGATGATCTGGCAGTTTGGAGTAAAAGAAGGAAAACGTAATCAATGAGATTAAGAGGTAAAAACATTGTCTATATAAAAGATGAAGTTGATTGAAATCAACATGGGAAAAAGGTTAAGAAAATTTGAAGTGTGGATGAGTAGCACCGAGTACAGAGTAGTTACAATAGAACAAAGAAGATGAATGAGTTTGGTGTTACCAAGTGCACTATGAGGTAAGGAAATCATTGATCATAGAGAGTCTGAATAGCATATGTCAATGCATTTTCACAGGCATATTTTTATTGAAGTTTATTGTATTAAGAAGAGTGAAAATCCCACTATTGGGAAATCTCTAATAGGTCTTAGTTTGTAAATCCTTTAATAGGGTACATCTCTTAGATTAGAGATTGTAAAATCCTTTAGCAAGGTAGACTATATAAGTATTTTGTACTCCTAATAGGGTAAGCTATCAGAAGTAGCTAAACATTGTAGCTCTAATCGAGCAAATTTTTTACTATAGTAATGAAGGATTGTGGGTGCCATTCCCACTGCCATTTTTTCCTCTAACAAGGATTTTTGCGTGACCAAAAATCATGGTGTTATGAGCTATGCTTTCATGTTTTGATTTGTCTATTTTATAATGTTTATCTGCAAAGTATTTAGTTCAGTAAATGTTTAGATTATATGTTAAAAAAATTTGAAGCACCGATTCACCCTTCCCCTCTCAGTACTTAACTTTCCATACTAAATCCAACAATGTGGGTATGTTCTTTCCACTAAAAAACTCCTTTATCTATTCAAAGATTAGTTAAACATCAAATTTTGTCCAAACCTCCAAACTTCCCAAATTGGTTTTTATGTTTGTCCTTTGATGTTTATACTTGTTGGTGTCTACACTAAAGAACCATTGTTTTTGCCTCTCTAGTCTAAGACCTTTTCTATCAATTTAATATAAAATTTTTTCTGATCAGCATGTACACATGTAGACAAGCACCTGTACTTTTTAACACTAATTACTAGGATCGACATCTATGTTTTTGATAGAAATTTTTCCTTTTCATTATGACCTATCACTTTTAGCCATTATTACACCTTCTAGATCATGACCATCTAATTTTTGACCTTTGACATTTGAATCATTTATTTACCCATCTTATTTACATCCCCTAATTCACCATCTAGCCAAAACCTATAATTAAACTCCATTACTCCCACCTAAGTTATCCATTCATCTAGCCTATGTTAGTAATAACTGAGAGGGGGGGTGAATCAGTGGCCTCAAAAATTTATCGTTCTAACTTAACCACCAATAAATAAACCTTAGATTATTATGTCCCTACAAGATGCATACCATGAAATAATAATAAAGTTTAACTATCTATCAGTTTTCTCTATCAATCCTTATTCTTTCTTGATTACCAATAAGAAGTATAACTAATTAATGAAACTCAGTAAATAAGAAGAGTATACTAATAAATCCAAAGTTAGCTATGTAAGAAACAAGACAGTAAAGAAATGAATCATACACACATAACACATGAATTTTTAGCATGGAAACCCTGTTAGGGGAAAAACCACTGGGACCGGTACCCCAAATTTTCACTCTTCTGAAGTGAGCCCTGTTAGGAGCCAACCTTGTTAAAGGTTACAAACACACTGTTAAGTGCGACCTTGTTAGAGGATTTTATATATAGAGGTTGTCACTTAGTATCAGACATCTATTTCTACCATCCTTGAATTAGCCTCCTTAAACTATCAATAGGTATTGGGAAAGTCCAATGCTACTTTCATGAGTCAACCTTTTTGGCACTCCTTGAGATGTACCTCAATATATAGAAGACTATTAAGTCCTGCTCAGTTAAGACTTGATGCTTCAATGGTTAAACTGAAACACTATGACCTGTTCATATTGCAACTTTTAATTGCATATTTTTAGATCTATTTAAGTACATTACCTCTCTAACCAATGTACCAATTAATCCTTGTGCTCCATACTTTCTTCTTTGTGATGATGTGCTCACTGTTTGTCGGTGTCTACAGAATTCCTTAGCTCTTCCTTCAGCTTGTTTGATCAGAACTGAATGAAGTTTTTCTTCATCATTTTCTCTTTAGCATCCTCTTTTTATTCACTCCCCTTAATCCCATTCATAAATGAATTAATCTTGTCTCTTATATAGACATAATTTTCTTGATTCACGATTCTTGGCAAGAAAAACAATCCAGCCAATGAGATTTAAAGCATAACTCCTGATTTGTGTCATAGATATCTTATTGCCAACTGTACAAATCATCTTTAAATCAATCACTTATCTCTGGTTGAATAAAACAAAGTAGACAACTAGTTAATTCTATTTTTAGCTTTGCCAACTAGATATTTTGTCATTTTTTGAACTCTCTATTCTGTCAGTCACCATTGCAATTAGTTGTCAGTGACAACTTACAGTTCTGTCGGTGAGACTCTAGTTAGCTTCATGATCTCTATCTTTTGGGCATCATTGGAATTTTACTCATTGGGCAACACCGTCTTTAGCTCATCAGGCAACCTTCTAACTTTTCTCATCGGGAATCCTATGGTTTTTCTTTGTTAGACAACACTATACTTGTGTTTGTCAGGTATCACTGTGACTATTCTTCTTTTCTCTATCTATCGGTGTGCACTCCATCAGTGTTGTTTGTCACTTCGTGAATACTTGACTTTTATGCATTGTTGAAAGCATAACCTTTTTTCCTTTGGTTTTCTGAAGTCTTTGGCATTATGTGCATAACCATACAGATGATATCAAGTTGACATCAATGACAATACAATACATTAACTGATTTAATGCCTTGTATTATCTTCAACTTAACATTATCAAACACTCAATCAGTTACATGTCATCAATCTCTCCCTTTGGCATTGATGGAAACATACTATATTATCACACTATACTATTTCTAATACAATATGAAATACAATAGTTGAGATTCATCAAACTACCAATATTTTTGTTCTGATAACCAATAAATGTCTGACCATCAATAAGCTCTATTTTAGCTTAGATTTGATCCTTGCAACTCTCTATCTTCTGATGTGTTGTGTTCTCTCCTTGTGTCAATTTCTCTCCCTTGACTGTTCTTCTCTTTTGATGTCTTTTTCTCTTGTCAGCAACTCTCCCTCTGTATAATCTTTCCATATAATTTCTCTCCCTAAGGATATAATCTCTCCCTATTGGAGTAATGTGATAGTGGATAATCTCTTTCCCTTTCCAGAAAGATTTGATAATATGGATAATTTCTCCCTCTTTGACAACAATGCCAAAAAAATATCTTACAAATATCTGGCATTCATGTCAAACACTCACTTCTCTCCATCCATAATATATCCTTGAATTTCCCTTATCCATCAGCAATATGCTCTGGTGCTTGGTGAAAATATATACCTATCTTTATATAGATGTAGCTTTGAAGTTCATTTCTTTGCTTGCATCAACATTACTGATATACTGATAATATGTAGGCTGATGCAGCCTTCATTCATTTTACTAACTGGTAGACAAGGGTTTGACCCCTAGTCTTTTTCTCAAGTACTCAAATGTATCCTTGGGTAGTGGCTTGGTGAAGATATCATCTAATTTTTCTTTGGATTGCACATACTCAAGTGTCACTTCCTTTGCTTGAACTTGTTCTCTCAAATAATGATACTTGATAGCAATGTGTTTAGTCTTAGCATACATGACTGGATTCTTGGAAATGTTTATTGCACTGGCATTATCACAATAGATAATTACTAGTTCTAATATCTTCATATGCATACTTTCCAATAACTGTTTGATCCATGCAATATTTGAGCAATTTTTTGCAGTAGCAACATACTCTACTTTTGCAGTAGACTAAGAGATGCATCCTTTCTTCTTGCTAATCCATGTGACAAGTTTGTCACCCATAAAGAATGCTCCTCCATTTGTGATCTTCCAGTCATCAATATTTCCATCCTAATCAGCGTTGGTGAACACCTTAAGTTCAAATTTTCCTTTTCTTCTATACCATAAGCCATATTCCTCAGTATTCTTTAGATATCTTAAAATTCTTTTCACAACAGTCATATGTGATTCCCTAGGATTAGCAGAAAATCTTGCAATTATTCCTACTGCATGTGCAATATCTGGTCTAGTGTGTACAACATGCATGAGTTTTCCAATCATTGATTTGTACAAATTTTGATTTACCTCTGTTGTCTTTTCCTCCTTTGTTAACTTACATCTAGTAGCCATCAATGTTCCAACTGTTTTGGAATCTTCCATCTTGAATATTTTCAGGACCTCTTTAATATATTTGGACTGTGTAATGAAAATACGTTCACATTGTTGCATGATCTGTAGACCAAGAAAGAACTTGATCTCTCCAAACATAGACATCTCAAACTCTTTGCTCATCTCACTAGCAAATTATTTGTATAGCATATCATTGCCTCCAAATATGATGTCATCAAAAACTATTTTAGCAATCAAAGTGTTAGCATCAGTATCTTCCTTTAAATAAAGATTACGGTTTTCACTAGTCCTTACAAATCCAATACATATAAGATAGGAATGAAGTCATTCATACCAGGCTCTAGAAGCTTGTTTCAATCCATACAAGGTTTTATGAATTCTACATACCATTTTTCTTTGGTCTGGATCTACAAACCCTTCTGGTTGCTCAATGTGTACCTCTTCTTCAAGTATTCCATTTAGGAATGCAAACTTGACATCCATTTTATATACCTTGAATCCTTTATAAGAAGCATAAGAAAGTAGTATTCTTACACCTTCTATCCTAGCAATGGGTGCAAAGGTCTCTCCATAGTCAGTACCTTCCTCTTGTGCATACCCCTTACATACTAGTCTTGCTTTGTTTCTTGTGACTTCTCCATTCTCATTCAGTTTATTCCTGAATATCTATTTAGTACCGATGATATTCTTGTCATCTGGTCTTGGCACAAGTGACCATGTCTTGTTCTTCTCAATCTACTCAATCTCATCATTCATAGCACTTATCCATTCTTCATTATCAAGTGCAGCATTAACAGATTCTAGTTCAAACTCACAAATTAAACAATTTGAGTTTAAGGACTTACTTCTTGTTCTTATACCAGCTTTCTTATCTCCTATGATATGGATCTCTAGATGGTTCCTTCTTACATATCTTGCAAGTACAAGTACATCTCTTTATCTATCAGCTTGATCATCATTTTGTCCTTCATTCTATTCTTCATCACCTTGCATATTATTTTGATCATTATCCTGACCGTCGGTATTTGTATCCTGACCGTCGGTTGCAACATTCTGTTGTTTGGGAATTAAGCATTGTTTCTCAAGAAGAGTGTTGGGCTCTTCATAGTATACAAACTTGTTGTAGTCCTCTGGTTCTTTTATGCTTTCCAGCTCATTCTTTTCTACAAATTCATCTATCTTTACATTTGCACTTTCAACAATTTTTTTAGAGGCCTTAATAAGACATTTATAAGCCTTGCTTTTGGTGGAATACCCTAGAAAGATACCTTCATTACTCTTGGCATCAACCTTTCCATTTCTATCATCCTTTAAGATATAACATTGAGTACCAAATATTTTGAAGTAACTCACATTCGGTGTTTTACCATACCATAGCTCATAGGGTGTCTTCTTTGTGTCTTTCTTCAATTATACTCTATTTAATGTGTAGACAATAGTACTGACAACTTCCCTCTAGAATATTTGGGTGATGCCTTTCTCTATCATCAGTGTTCTGGCACAATCAACTATTGATATGTTCCTTCTTTCAACAATCCCATTTTGTTGTGGTGTCCTTGGTGTAGAAACTTATCTTTTTATACCATGCTCATTACATAAATTAGTGAATTCATCTGATATAAACTCTCCTTCTCTATCTGATCTCAAACATTTCAAATCCTTACCACTTTATTTCTCTACCATAGCCTTATACAATTTAAACATCTTGAATGCTTCAGATTTAATTTTTAGAAACATAACTATCATCATTCTAGAGTAATCATCAACAAAGAGAATAAAATATACATCTCCATAATAACTCTTTTTCCTCATTGGTCCACATAGATCAGTATGGACTAATTCCAGAATATCATCTGATTTATGGGTTTTACTTTTGAAACTAGACTTTGTCATCTTACCTTTTTAATAATTCTTGCACATGATGTTGTCGGGCTTTGACATTGTTGATAAGCCTCATACATTTCTCCTTTTGCTTATTTTCATCATGTTGTCAAAATTCACATGACACAATCTTTTGTGCCACAACCATATGTCTTTGTTTCTTGTCATTAAGAAAGTCATGTTAGTATCATTCAGATAGAATAAGTTACCTTTAGTATGTTCACCGGTACCAATTAGTCTTCCTGATTCATTGAAGATCTTTGCCTTCTTATTCTCAAATGCTACTCTGTGACCTGAATTATTCAACTGAGAAACACTCAATAGATTATAATTCAATCCTTTTACCCAATAGGCATTTTCACATTTAATCAGGTTATTCAACATTATAGTTCCTTTACCTTCAACTGGACAAGGTGTATCATTACCCATTCTTACTATACCACCATTATAATACTCAAAAGTGTTAAACTTTTCTTTGTCACCAATCATGTGGTGAGTGCAGCCACTATATATAATCCTATGTCATTCTTGATAACCTTAGCTATGAGTGCAGATTATACATACCTTTCATCTTCATCTGAATCATCTTTCACAACTACAAACACCATCTCAATGTCTTCATTGGGTTCGGTGTTAGTATCTTCATTTTTGCAAGCAACTAGGTAGCTGGCTTTCTTTCCTTTGTCCTTGTAGGCTCGGGTATCTCTTCTTTCTGATTTTCAGTAACTTCTGTAATCCTTATTATCACCTCTGTCAGATTTCTTCTCAAAAGATCTGTCATTAACTCTGTCATCTTTTCTTATGTTAGGACATCTTGCAACAAAGTGTCCAATCTCTTTACAATTAAAGCATACAAGTGGTAACTTTCCTTTGTATTTACTTTTGCCTATCTGCATTCTTCTAGCCATAAGTGCTTTTATTTCATCTAGATCTTCTTCTTCACTTTTAATTTCACTATCTCTTCTAGATGTGTGTCTATGACTTGATTTTCGTATTCTCATAGAAGATTTAAACGAAGACTCTAAGTTTGGTAAGACACTATTATCAAAGTTATTCATCTCAAATGAAATCATTCTACCAATTAAACTATCAAGAGTAACTATATTATTTTCTACTACTCTCATTTCTTGAATGGAAAAAAATCTAATAGCATATATAGGCAATAAGGTTCTTAAGAGTTTACTTACCACTGTCTCCTCTTCAAGTGTACCTCCAACTCCTCGTATAGAATTGACTACTTCTTTGATTCTTGTGTTGTACTGTGTGATTTTTTCTCCTTCTTTCATTCTGAGATCATCAAACTTTCCTCTAAGGCTTTCTGCCTTGGCTCTCAGAATGTTTGTATCACCTCCATGTACAAGCTTCAGTTTGTCCCACATCTTCTTTGTAGTTTTACAATCTTTGACATATTCAAATTCAGCATCAGAGAGTGAGGAAGAAAGCTCTATGACCATGCAGTTGTGCTCATGCTTCTGTCTTAATTGATCTACTATCAATACTCCTATGGGAAACACATATTTAGTATCTAGGAATTGAGTAACATCATTACCAATACCTGATAAGTGGATTCTTATCCTACTTTTCCATGAAGCAAATTTGTCTTTGTTCAACTTGGGCACATCTCATCTGTTCATCTTGTGATCTTGACTTAGGTCTTGAAACCTTCCTTTCTAAGCACACAAGGTCTGATACTAATTGTTAGTAATAACTAAAAGGGGGGGGGGGGGGGGGAATNGGGGTGAATCAATGGTCTCAAAAATTTATCCTTCTAACTTAACCACCAATCAATAAACCTCAGACTATTATGTCCCTACAAGATGCATGCCATGAAATACTACTAAAGATTAACTATCTATCAGTTTTCTCTGTCAATCCTTATTCTTTCTTGATTACCGATAGGCAGTATAACTATTTACTGAAACTCAGTAAGTAGAGTATACCGATCAATCTAGAGTTAGCTATCTAAGATACAAGACAGAAAAGAAATGAATCATACACACATAACACATGAATTTTTAATGTGGAAACCCTATTAGTGGAAAAATCACTGGGACCGGTACCCCAAATTTTCACTCTTCTGAAGTGAGCCCTATTAGGAGCCAACCTTGTTAAAGGTTACAAACACACTGTTAAGTATGACCTTGTTAGAGGATTTTATACATAGAGGTTATCACTTAGTATCAGGCATGTATTGCTACCATCCTTGAATCAGCCTCCTTCTTAGACTGTCAATAGGTATCGGGCAAGTCCAATGCTACTTTCATGAATCAACCTTTTTGACACTCTTTTAGATGTACCTCAATATATAGAAGATTTTTAAGTCCTGCTCGGTTAAGAGACTTGATGCTTCAATGGTTAAACTGAAACACTATGACCTCTTCATATTGCAACTTTGAATTGCATATTTTAAGATCTATTTAAGTACATTACCTCTCTGACCAATGTATCAATTAATCCTTGTGCTCCATACTTTCTGCTTTGTGATGTTGTGCTCACAGTTTGTTGGTGTCTACATAATTCCTTAGCTCTTCCTTCAGTTTGTTTGATCAAGAATGCATGAAGTTGTTCTTCATCATTTTCTCTTTAGCATCCTCTTTTTATTCACTCCCCTTAATCCCATTCATAAATGAATTAAACTTGTCTCTTATATAGACATACTTTTCTTGATTCTTGATTCTTGATTCTTGGCATGAAAAAAAATCTAGCCAATTAGATTTAAAGCATAACTCCTGATTTGTCTCGTAGATATATTTTTGCAAACTATACAAATCATCTTTAAATCAATCACTTATCTCTGGTTGAATAAAACAAAGTAGACAACTAATTAAGTCTATTTTTAACTCTACCAGCTAGATATTTTGTTGTTTTCTTAACTCTCAGTTCCGTCAGTCACCATTGTAGTTAGTTTTCAGTGACAAGTGACAGTTTCATCGGTGAGACTCCAGTTAGCTTCATGATCTCCATCCATCGGGCATCACTGGAATTTTACTCATCAAGCAACACTATCTTTAGCTCGTCAGGCAACCTTCTGACTTTGCTCATCGGGCATCCTGTGGTTTTTCTTCATCGGGAAACACTATACTTCTATTCATCAGGTATCACTATGACTATTCTTCTTTTCTCTGTCCGTTGGTGTGTCCTTTGGTTTTCTGAAGTCTTTGGCATTATGTACATGACCATACAGATGATATCAAGTTGACATCAGTGACAATACAATACATTAACTGATTTAATTCCTTGTATTATCTTCAACTTAACATTGTCAAACATTCAATCAGTTACATGTCATCAGCCTAATTATCAACCCTAATATTTTTACATCATATCATTGAGCTTAGGAGAAAAAATCATCATTATCCTATAGATCTATTAGACCTTAATTAAATCATTTCAAAATCCAAACTCTCAATCAATTTATATCAAATATTAGCCAATTTAACCCTAATTCAAATTTTGATCAAACCAAATCAGACACCAACCCACATTATTCATGCCTATGGTTAAGAATTTCCAAATTAGACAAAAATCTTTTTTATCCTAAAGTTTTATCCCTAAATAAATTTATTTCTTGAAAATGTATCCTATCTCAAGTAGTCTATTTAGCTAGCCCTTTATGTTTGGATGTTGTTAGCTTGGGGATTGATAATCTCAAAGTTAGCAATTTTTAGATAATCCCCCATCTAATTTTTTATTAGGACTTAGCCTACTTTAAGTAGTAAATGATATTATCCCAATTAAATCCCTTGAGCATAAAAGGATCATATTTTGAAAAAAAATTCTCGACCTTCCTTCATAATCAATCATTATTAATCAATTCCTCAATCAATCTTAATCCAACCAATCCTCAAATAAAATCCAAAATAATAACTCATCCTTGGTCCTAATCTAATAAACCATAATCCAATCAAATCCAAATTGTAACCCAATCCTACATCAAACTATTCCAACATCAAATTATTTTCAAATCCAAATCCTTTTGATCAAATATCAATCTTGATTGCTCCTATTAAAATTTTCATCAAATATCCTTAGACATACCCTTCAAAACATCATTCATTTATCATCATTCTCTCAACAAACCAAGCATTCATCCAACATTTTCCTCCCCTAGATCTCATCAAATCATCACTTCATCTTTCTAAGATCACTTTTGTAAGGTTCTTGCCAGATCACAAGCCAAAAACATGATGGCCTCACATCTTAATACCCACAACACCAATAATGACAATGAAAATCATTTTTCAATAACATTTAAAGATAGGTGTTCATGGGAAGGATATCACCAAAAACCCAAGAGGAGGAAGTACTTATTGACCAACTTGATATGTCCCCTAGACTAGATTCATTCCTCAAAGACCCCTAAAATTTGTAAATGGTTGAGAAAGCCATTATATATAAAAAAACAAAAAAAACAAGAGGTATTTATGACTATTTTTAAAAAAAATGGGGTCACAGTTCCCATTAATTTTGATGAATATTTTCTCCTCAATAATGTCACAAAAATTTGTGCCACCACAAACAATGCCAATGTTACCAATGTCACCAACACTAATACCACTTCATCAAGAGGTAAAGGATCCTAATATTCCACTAGACCCTCTACATCTCAAATCACCCAATCATTACAAACCCTTCAATTATCACAAGAAACCATTCAACAAATCCTTAACATTTTACCCAATTTGACCTCTCATGCTAGCACTCATACTACAATGAGTACATCTAATGTTATGGATACGAATATGCTAAACATAGGTCGACCAATCATACCACATAACTCTTCATAATCCTATCATCCTCTATGAAGACATCAACCAATCATACATCACAATCTTATCAATATGTGCCTTCACCAACCTTGTGTCTTACTTCATCCACCCTTGGAGGACCTTCTAATTTTTGAGTTTCCCTCACATCACACAATGCCCCCGATCTAGCTCAATGAGTCAATAATATCAAGAGAATCATTCTCAACATACGAAATGGGGGACAAAAGAATAAATTTATGTTTGATGATATATGTTCACACCCATTTGATCGATCAATCACCATTCAACCATTCCTCCTAAATTTTGAGATCCCTAAATTTGATAAATACAAGGGGGAAACATGTCATATTCAACTTCTCAAATAATTCTATGTGTCATTTTAAGAGGTCTTCTATAATGAAAATCACCTTAAGATATTATTTTCTCAAATTATCAAAGGTCTCACTCTCGAAAGGTTCATGAACTCGCAAGGATCTATCTCTACCTTTGCGGATCTAGTTGAGAAATTTATTGCACAATATTATTTTGATATTGAACATCAAGCATCCTTAACTGACTTGTTTAATACCAAACAATGCAATAGAAAGATATTTCTAATTGTTTTGAAATATTGGAAACACCTTGCCAATGAGATGCCTTGGAAAATGTTAGAGTAATAAGTTAATTCACTTATTAATTAAATCATTTTGATTTAATTATTAAAGTTACATATTATCTCTAGTTTACTTAACCTAAACTTTAGGAATATAATAATTAATTCTTTTATTAATTATTATCATGCAACCTAGGTTTCTCCCCTTTTAGGGTTTTGATCACCTTTATAAGGATTTGATCTCTTTGTCATTATCATTCCCTCTCTGAATGAATATTTCATCTTTCATATCATTCTGAGTTTTGTCTCTTTTTGCTTTTGTAACAAGTTATTTGCATATAGTGGATCTCATTGATAGAATTCTATGAATTCTAACATGGTATCAGAGCCTTGCTTTTGCAGCCCATTCTTAATTTTTTGAAGAATTTTTGAAGCTCCGAGGGTTTCAAGTTTTTAGAGTTTTTTGTGTGGATCTAGGGGTGATATTTGTTTGGAGCACCTTAGGCACAAACCAACCTCGTGATTGCACTCAAAAGGCCCAAAACCCCTATTTCCATATAAGACATGTCTAATTTGGCCACAGTTAAAATTTGAGGCAAAAAAACAATTGCAAGTAAGCCCCTTTGGGCACATTTTATGAGGCAAAATTTTAAAAAAAAATCATTTTCGATGATTTTTTTAAGGTTTTGATGTTTTTAATAAACAATTTCAGTTTAAACTATGGAAGGGACAATGGCTATCGACCCATTGCCACACGGCCACTGCCGACCCCTGAGCCACCATCTGCCCCCGCAGCCCTCTGGCTGCGTTGCACTAGTGCTCCCACTCTGCTCCGATCAGCCCCCGACGCCCTGTACCCAAAGTCACATGGGTAACCAGGCTCTCTATCAACTATCCCCCTGCATGCGCCATATGGCCAAGGGATAGAACATTTAAGCCCTAAGGGCTCTAAAAAAAATTGAAGCCTTCTTTAACCACTATTTGGTTTTTTTCCTCTAACTGGAGCAAACATATACCTTTTTTGGACTTCCATATATCGTTAGAAAGCTCTTTTCGAGACAGAGATTTTGGAAAGTGTTTTATTTTCATATTTTTTGTTTCACTGGCCTTTTTTATAGTCAAAGAGAGGAATTCATTTTTGCACTTCCAGGCCTCCAAAATGTGCATACAGACTCCATTTTTTTTTACGAATAGGTGCCAGAAAGCTCTTGAAGAGATCTTTTCAGATCTAAGACAATTTTTATGGAGAAATTGATCAGGTATTTTCCCATTCATTCTGAATCATTTATTGCTATGTCTCTCCTTCTAGCTTCTCAGTTTGTACTTGGTTTTTGTATCTCTCTTTGTGGGGGTGTTTTTTCTCATTTTCTGTCATTTATCTCAGAACCAGAATGATGCAGAACATCCTGTAAACCACATCAATTTCTTAGGATCTTGATTATCCAATATACTTACATTCAACATTTAGAGGAAGAATTGAATGTCAATCAACAACACAATTTGGTTCCATTCACAAAACAAATCAACTCCCAACTAATTGATCAAATCTATTCTTCAAATACCATCTTGCTCATTTTCTTGGTAGTTTAGATACCTTATAAACTGTTATTCATAACTTTTAGCCAAAACAACATATTGAAAATCTCTTCGGTGGATGTGATCTCTATCCCGAGACCCATTTATACTGTCATAAACCAAAAAGAAAACATGAAACCTTGCATAGAGAATTCCATATCTTTCTCAAAAAAAATCCAAATGAAACCAAACCAATTTAAAATTTACTATTTTTTAATCTAGTTTCATAATCTATAAGACATTCATTTATCCAATCCATAAATGATTGGACAAGCACAAATCACTACCCGCAACTCTAATGGAGATCTTTAAAAACCATTTTTCACTAAAATGATCATAACTTTCACAAATCTGCATAAAAATGACTCCAATCAAAGGGAAAAAAAATTTACTTCACATATATTTCCAAAGCATCCTTTTAGACATTCTAAAAATTCCATATGTGTTCGTGCCACACGCAGCAACATGACTGTTCTCTGGAATCCTCAAATCTGCAATTTACAACTTTCAGAAACACCACCATAAATTTCTCAAAATAGACTGAATTCAATCCAAACCAAATGGATAAGGAATTAAATTTATCCTACTATCCAACCATTACATATTTATAGGATTTCCAGGCCGTACATGGCTGTACAAGACCTGGAACCAACACTAAAACTGAAAACCAATTAAAAAAAACAATAATATAATGCACCAAAAAATGTGTCAAAATATTTCCTGCCTTGAAATATGATTTGTAATGACCATACATTGCCTTTTTATAGAGGTTTAGTCAGTTTTTATCTTACAACTACCTCTCATAACCATTAAACTCCCTTTTACAACTTTTAATGCAATATTTATGCATTTGACAACATTTCTTGCTTGACAACTTTTACAATTTTTAATGATGACTTTGTAACTTTGTAGAAACCATCCTAACATATAAAAATGATACCCAAATTACCTTTTACAAAAATTTATGCAATTTCATGGCTTCTTTACAGAATTTGACCATTTGACAAACTCATGACCTTACTAGGGCAAATATGACAACTTTTACAAATGTCTTCAAATAGCCTTACATCTTGATTCAAATGGACTCAATACTTAATAAAATGACCTTATAGATCATAAATGAACCAAATAAAATCTAATTTCTCACTCTTGGACATTTAACCTCCTGTAACTTGGGTGCTCCTTCACCATACTCCGGGCCTTCAAAAGTTTCCAAGTCCCTTGGAAACATAGAACCAATAACCTGCAAGAAAAATATTTGAAAACCTTCTTCAATTTTACCTTCCTTTTCTTATTCATGCCTCTTATCTCATCAAATTTCCTTTCAAGGACACAAGACTGTCCTTTCCTTCATCTTTTCTAGTGCCCCTATTAGTGGAGCATTCATGGATACAACTCTCAGGTACCATTAGTCAGATATCCACCACTCTTACTGCTACAAACTCACCAACAACTTAGGAGTCTCATCCTTCCTCTTTCCATGGTCTTTTTAAAATCAACTGGACCATCCATCTCACCCAAAATTAGATCCTAGAAGATGCCTCACTTGCACCTCCTTACCCAACCCGGTCTCTATTGGAGAATGGTCATGGCATACTTCTCATGTCTGCCCACTTGCAACTTAGTGGATAGGTACCCGCAAGCATAAACCAAAAAAATAACGTCTCTCAACCCAGACCTTTATTTGGGCTCTAATACCAATTTATGTAGATAGATAACTAGAAACTCATCAATCTCTAGGATTCTGATGATCCAATCTCCTGACAACCAAATCAACCACCTAGGATCATGTTGATCCAAATATAATTCCTTCATCAAAACTAAACATAATTGTAAGTTCACAAAGTAACCATAAACATATCAATATCAGAGGCATATTCAATTTAAATCAACAACCTAATCTGGTTCCATTCACAAAATAAATAAACTCCCAACTAATTGATCAAATCTATTCTTCAAATACCATCTTGCTCATTTTCTTGGCAGTTTAGATACCCTATAAACTGTTATTCATAACTTTCAACCAAAACATCATATTGAAAATCCATTTTGAGGAGTTTTTCAAAACCATACCCTCTCAAATATATCAAAAATGTAGCAAAATCCAAGGGTTAGATAGAAAGATGTGATCTCTGTCCTGAGACCCATTTCTGTTGTCATAAACTAGAATGAAAACATGAAACCCTGCATATGGCATTCCATATATTTCTCAAAACAAGTCCAAAATAAACCAAACCAATTTTGAGTCTAGTTTCATAATCTATAAGCCATTCATTTATCCAATCCATAAATAATTCGACAAGCACAAATCAGTGCCTGCAACTCTAATGGAGATCTTTAAAAACCAGTTTTCACTAAAATCATCAGAACTTTCCCAAATCTACATAGAAATGATTCCAATCAAAGGGAAAATTTTTTTACTTCACATATATTTAAAAGGAATCTATTTATAAATTCTAAAAATTCCATATGCATTTGTACGACATACTGCAACATGACTGTTCTCTGGAATCCTCAAATCTGCAATTGACAACTTTCAGAAAAACCTCCATAACTTTCTCAAAATAGACTAAATTTAATCCAAAACAAAAGGAGAAGGCATTTAATTCATCCTACTATCTAAAAATTACATATTTATAGGGTTTCTAGGCCGTACATGGATGTACGATACCTAGAACCAACACTAAAACTGAAAAACCAATCAAAACAACAACAATAGAATGCACCAAAAAATGTGTCAAAATATTTTATTCCTTCAAATATGATTTTGAATGACCATAAATTTCCATTTTATATATTTTTAGTCATTTTTTATCTTACAACTACCTCTCATAACCATTAAACTCCCTTTTACAACTTTTAATGCAATATTTATGCATTTGACAATATTTCTTGCTTGACAACTTTTATAATTGTTAATGATGACTTTGAAACTTTGTAGAAACCATCCTAACATATAAAAATGATCCCCAAATGAAATTTTAAAAAAAAATTATGCAATTTCATGGCTTCTTTACAGAATTTAACCATTTGACAAACTCATGACTTTACTTGGGCAAATATGACAACTTTTACAAATGGCTCTAAATAGCCTTACATCTTGATTCAAAAGGACTCAATACTTAATAAAATGACCTTATAGATCATAAATGAACAAAATAAAATCCAATTTATTACTCTTGGACATTTAACCTCCTGTAGCTTGGGTGCTCCTACACCACATAACACTCAAAAAAAATAAAAAAAATACAAACCCTTCTGCATCTTTTGTCTAGTTCTGAAAGAAAACTAATAAACAGTAAAGCTATGTAAGAATAGCATATTCATCATTTGAGCTTATCACTCCAAATAATTTCCATTTGTGGAGATCTTGTATGAATAGGCTTCTCTAGTCACGTAGGTTATGGTGTTGTTTGGATATCATTCAGCCGGTTTTGACTCATTCTTATGAGGTCATGTAGCACAAGAACAAGATGGATGGGGCTATGGGTATGAAATCTTTCCATGTTTCATAAAGTTTACTCTTACACCTTGATAGTTGTGATACTCCTCTTGATATGTGGGAGAATTTTAGGACTCTCTTTGGAATAGTCAATGAGTTCGGGGAACTTCAAATTGAGGCAGAATTGACAGCTTTGGGTCCTGAGTCATTTCCTTTTATTCTATATTTCTTGATGAAATTAAAATCTATCAGGTCTATCTTATAGAGTTGTGGAAAGAATAAGACAGATAGAAAGTTCATTTACCTAATTATTTCTAATCTTTTTGGCCCCTTTCAGATATTTTATTCTACCTTCCATTCCACCATGGATGCTTTGGGTCCACAATTTACCATGCCTACATTTGATGTGTATTTTGATCATTTGACTCATGAGCAGGCAAAGCTATCTCAACTTGAATCTCTCATAGGCTCAAAGAACCATGCATTGGTAGCTCACTCATCTTCAGGGAAGAAGGAGCATAAATAAAAGTTATAGATCACAAAGTCAAGAAAGGATTCTAGTTCTCAGCACTCCTTTGGCCCACCTCCTAAGGGGAAAAATTTGAAGACAAAAATACCTAAGTGTGCTTATTTTAAAAATCCCAATCATGATGAGTCTCATTGCTATGAGAAGAAGATAGATGGATATGCAAAACACATTTTTGATTTGACAACTCTTCTTTAGAAGAGCAACATTTTTATTCCTTCTTCTTCTACTTCTCATGGGTCTTCTTCTTCATCATAATTCTAGAAAGATAGATAGGACATAGGAAAGGGTCATTCATTATGTTCAAGAACTATTCCTCACTCTTCTAGATGGCTACTGGATTTTGGTGCTTCACACCATATGGCATCTTCTCAAGATTTATTCTCTTCTTTTGAGGATTCTCCTACCCCACACATTTTTATGAGGTATAACATTGTTATGACTGTATGTGCGAAAGGTTCTATTGAAAATGATGATGGTGCATTTCATGATGTACTGTGTGTTCCATATTTTTCATCTAACCTTCTCTCTAGCTATCAGATTACTCATAGTGGGAGAGGGAAGAAAATTGAGTTCACATGAGATTCAGTGCACATTAGAGATAGTGAGACATGCAATGTTATTACAACAGGGAAAGTTGATCATTATTCCTACTTATACTCTTTCTCTCATTTTGGTCCACCATCTCCACTGTCAGATAATAGCTCTCCTTTTTCACAAGAGACTATTGAGGTGAAGTCAGGTCACTTGAACTTATGTGTTTCTCTGGAGACTAGTGTTGTAACTTTTACACCTACACCTACTATTGAGTTTACATCTATTCAACACGATTCCTCTTCAGCATTACCTGACATCATTGCTCCATGCATCGAGCCACATAGTCCAATTACTGAGTAGATATCAAAGGACATTCATCTCCTCTTGTAATGACCTAAAAATGGTCATCTAAACCCTAGACCCCTAATCTTAATTTCTCATCAAGAAACCCTAATCTTGATTATCCTCAAGTTCTAAATCAAATAGGCAATTCATCAAATTCAGGCTAATTTGACCTAAACCCTAGGTCGTAATCAATTATCACACTTGATTAATTAATTAATTCCTGAAATCACATTACATTGGGAAATAAAATTTATACTAATTATTTAATTGATATTCTAATATATTAATTAAATAGAATTGTGAAATTATCAATAAAATCTCAAAAGGAATTAAATTAATTAATAAAAACAAAAATGTGCATTCAAAATCATTTAAATAATTAAAAATGCATATAACATCATCAAATCCAGTTAACTAATTATCAAATTGGAAACAATCTAGTTCCACTCAGTTATCTGATTCTCCACTATTTATAATTTTGGAAACAAAGTTGTTATCTAAAAACTAATTTTGGAAGTTTCCAAAATAACTGATCAGTCAGTTCAATCAACTGACTCTTTCGACCAATCATCATCTTTGCACATGGATTGTGCTTCCTCAAATAGAATCTAAGCCACTCATTTCTTTTAATCTAGACCGTTGATTTGACAGAGATTTTATATAAAATAGAGCTTCATTTCCTTTACGAAAATCCTAATTTTTCACTATCGCTATTATACTATTTTTAGCATTCAAGCATTTTTCATTCTTATTTTTCAATTGCTTAGTTTTATTTTAGTTTGTTTTCAAATCATGCAAACTTCTTAATCTTAGAGCACATTTGAGGCCCCATTTGAGCACATTTTGCATTCTTAGTTTTCAATTGCTTAGTTTTAGTTTAATTTGTTTTCAATCAAGACCCCATCGCTTGGGGCATCTTAGCTTCATTGCATCAAATCAAGTTGAGATCATCTTAAATCAAAGGAAACCTAATCAATGGTCTTATACAATTATGAATACACTCGAAACTAGACAAGATCGGTCTTATACGGGATATTCATTATTGAAACTAGATACATTGATCAAATTGGCTTCATCACTTCAAATCAATTCAATTTTCTTACTAATCAAATCTCTTAACGGTAATCTATTTCATCGCTTCAAATCAAACTAGTTATTCATTCAAACCAATCAAAAGGTTTAAGAGTTCTTCAGAGATGTTCAGTTTCATCACTTCAAATAAAATTGAGTATTCTATTTTATATCTTTTGATCAATCTTCATCCAATCAAGCTCGAAGTCAGTCTTCAAAGAATGGTTTCATCGCTTCAAATCATACTGTTCTGGGTCTCATCGCTAACAAGTCTTTGAATCAATGCACTGATCACACATCAATTCAAAGAGGGCCAAATGTAATGACCTAAAAATGGTGATCTAAACCAAAGACCCCTAATCTTAATTGCTCATCAAGAAACCCTAATCTTGATTATCCCCAAGTCCTAAATCAAACAGACAATTCATCAAATTCAAAGTAATCTGACCTGAACCCTAGGTCCTTATCAATTCTCACACTTGATTAATTAATTAATTCCTAAAATCACATTACATTGGCAAATAAAATTTATACTAATTATTTAATTGATATTCTAATATATTAATTAAATATAATTGATAAATTATCAAAAAAATCTAAAAAGGAATTAAATTAATTAATAAAAACAAAAATATGCATTCAAAATCATTTAAATATTTAAAAATGCATATGACATCATCAAATCTAGTTAACTAATTATCAAATTGGAAACAATCTAGTTCCACTCAGTTAACTGATTCTCCACTATTTATCATTTTGGAAACAAAGCTGTTAAATAAAAACTAATTTTGGAAGTTTCTAAAATAACTGATTAGTCAGTTCAGTCAACTGACTCTTTCGACCAATCATCATCTTTACACATGGATTGTGCTTCTCAAATCAAATCTAAGCCACTCATTTCTTTTAATCTCGACCGTCAATTAGACAAAAAATTTATATAAAAGAGAGCTTCATTTCCTTCACAAAAATCCTAATTTTCCACTATCATTATTATACTATTTTTAGCATTCAAGCATTTTTCATTCTTAGTTTTCAATTTCTTGGTTTTAGTTTAATTTGTTTTCAAATCATGCAAAATTCTTAATCTTAGAGCACGTTTGATTTTGGTGTTTTAAAAAAAAATCTTACACATTTCATTTGGTGTTTCTAAATTGAATCTTTAATTAGTTTGGATGAACAACAAATTACATTTGCATTAAGTTTAATCAATCATTTAGATCAATCATATAGTTTTAAATTCTTCATTTAGAATAGGTGTTGAAACTAGACTTTGTGATAACCTGAGAGTAAAGTCCATACTCCTATCTACTAGAAGGCAATGAGTTGATTTTGGTTAGTTTAGATAGTTTGTGCATCTTGATTTCATGTTTTCTAACAAGCTAACCACATAAAGATTCATTGAAGTATGTGTGTTTGTAGCTGTAGGTACTTACCCAAAACTATGCATTCATTACCTCAAGTCACATCATGTGTATTGAAATTCTTGAGTACCTATTGTGCATATCATCAACACAATGAGCATAAATCTTCATCTTTCATGGAGTTGAAACATAAAATCCAAGATCTCATAGATGATGGCATAATCAAAGTGGAAAATCCTAATGATTCATCTAATCGCAAGCATGATCAATATCAGGAATCCATGTCTAGCAATGGTTCACATAGCACATCAACATCTTCCACCATTCCTCCATCTCCTAAACCTTCAAAACCAGCTACACCATCTCTATCAAAGAATGAGCCTAATGATGACTATGTCTACCCTCAAGGACTACCTCTAAAAGAGATCCAAGCTAATCAACATATGGTTGCAAGTCTTTCTCATGATTCAAAGATCATAGAACCAAAGCATCCATGTTCTTCAACGCTTATCATGCCTACTCAAAATGATACTCCATTATCCTTTCAAGATTCCCTCATGCAGATCAAAACTCCTATCTCATCAATATAAGTGTCTCCATGTCAAGAGGGAAATCTACAGTGTGAAGAAACAAATATCAGTAATGATCAAAATCAATACACCATCCATTCTTATCCAATGGTTGACCAAAGTTACATATCTCAAGAGTCTCATGATGATTTTATCATCCCCTTCCATTTATTATAAAAAGATATCCCTCCACCTCAATACCTACATATCTCTCCATCTCCCAAGAAAGATCAAGATATCCTTTCCACCATCTCTAATGATCCTATTGAAAATCAAGAGAAAACTACCCTTTCTAAACCATCTAAAGATCCTTGTCAAGATCAGAGCATCCCATCATCCCCTTTTCATATTCTTCCATATCCAAAAACCATCATTCCTCAAAATCCCTTACAGAACAATAAATCCCCTCAAGCTTCAGTTGCTCCTATCCAAATTGCTCCTATCAAAGCTACTTATGCACCTATTGATATAAAGATAAATCTTAAAGATGAGAGTCTTGATAATGTAGCTCACTCTAAAGATGTTGATATCCCTTCCACACCTTATCTCCCTCCATTTAAACCTAACCATGTTCCTTCACTATCCTCCAAATCCATCCTTGGTCCTTATATCCCAAAGCTAAACCATCAAACCTTCCATCTATATTGGGTCCTTATATCCCTCCATCCACCATGCCTATAACTACTAGTTTGTCATCCGCTTACCCTATCTCGTATCAAGATCAAAAAATACATCCATCATTTAATTCTCCCTATCAACCCATCCATATGAACCATCCATATCGGCCCTATTCATCCACAGTCCCTAAGTCTTTTGAAAGCGATTTAGATGTACAATGAAGAAATCAGAAATACAAGAATTAACTTGCATATGAAGATCACTATTTCAAGTCTAATCGACATGTGATTACAAATAATAATGAAATATTCAAGAGACCACAAGGGTCCACTAAGAAAAGAATAAAATCAAAGAAAATATGGGTTCCTAAATCCACCATGGAAGAATTGTGTTTTAGATCATCCAAAATCAAAGGAAAATCAAATAAAATATGGGTACCTAAATCCATCATGGAATAATTGCGTTCTAAATCATCCAAAAGCAAAGAAAAATCAAAATTTATTTGGTTTCCCAAGTCTCTCTTAAAAGACTTGAACAAAAAGGAAAAAATAGAGTTGGCATCCAAGCTTCCAAAGTCCTCCACTTCATCTCCATCTAAACATCTCCCATCTTCTAACTCTATTTTGGGTCCTCATGTCCCAAAATCCATTACCTTGAATACTTCACCACCTTCTCCATCCATCTTGGGTCCTCGCATACCAAGATCTATATCCACTCATACATCAAAGCCTCAAGCTATTCCATATATTTTTCCTCCATTTCTCCACTACCCTTCAAGGGGTGTGTGAATGTTGATCTTATCACCATTTCCATCTACCTCTACACAAACCTTTTAATACCCTATCCAATATCCTACACCTACCACCTACCCATCCATCCCATATCCTTCCATTCCTCTTATCCAATCCATCACATAAATCTTTGGCTATCATCTCCCTTATCCTCTATTTCATTCCCTATCATCACCCTATCATCATCTTTGAGCATAATTTAAGTGGCCTTGACCCATCTAGTGTATCCTTCAAAGGAGCACTATCCAAAGAGAAAGAAATTTAAATTTCCTCCATAAAATAAAAAAGTAAAAATAAAAATAAAAAAGAAAAAGAAAAAGTACCTTGGTGAAAATCTAGTAAATAGGCACCTTGGTGGAAAAAGTAAAGATAAATCAATCTGTCCTATGGTGAAAACCACTTATTGTGGTGCCTTGGACAAATACCATGATGAAACCCTAGAAAACATGCGTCATGCGTAATTTCTCCTACCTAAACTTTTTACTTGGGGGAAAGTTCCTTCCATGTCATCTTATCCATCATATCTTGCATCCATCTAGCCAATGAGCATCCATGTTCCTTCTAGTGATCTTGAAAAGGTTGAGCCTATCCATGAACACACATGTATCCTGACATTCATTATCCTTTCCATCACCCTATTCACTTTCTCTCATCCATGGTACCCTATCATAATCTTTCTTATCCTAATTCAATGCTCACTATCCATAAACATCATTTGCACTAATCCCAAAAAATTTACTTATACCTCCATCATCCCTTATTGTGATCGTGTTATCCCATCACTATCCTATCTAATTGACCCCTCGGTCTTGATCAAAATGAAGAATAAAAAAAAATGCCAAATAGTTTCTCAAAAACATCTTGACATGTCCATTCTTTTGGACCACATGCTTTTCATGACATCAGGTCATTATCCTATATGTTATCCAGCATAGTTCATGAGCCTACATTGCTATATTTTTTTTCCTAGCTTGGGTAATCTTTAGGAGACTGTCATTGAGGGTTTCATTCACCCTCTTCATCCATAATTGTCTATTTTCCTCATCCATCAGCATCCTAATCCTTTTGTAATGTCCTCCACCTTGCTAGACATTGGGGGCAAACCAATGCGATCTTGCTTGAGACAAGAGTAATCTCTAAAAAGACTGAAAATTGGAAAAAGTCTTGAAAAAATGATCATCTTGGTGAAAAATTGGAAAACAGGCGCCTTGATGCATCGATTAAAAAAATTAAAAAGATAAAAATCCAATAAAAATAAATAAATAAATAAAAAATGAGAAAAATACAAAAAAATTGAAAAAGAAGAAAAAGTGCCTTGGTGAAAACCTGGTAAACAGGCACCATGGTAGCAAAAATAGAATCTCTGCCAAGTAGGTGAAAACCTGATAAATCGGTGCCTCTTGTACTCAGTGCTCCATCTATCAATACTTAGTCTTGTCAATCCTTTGCTTTAGTTTGTACGTAATCTTCCAGTCACTTTCATGACACTTGGTTCTTCTGAGAACCCTCCTAGCTTGAAATTGATCCAGAGTCATAGTCTGGGGGCAATCGAATCGACTTTGTCTTGGCAATATGATTAAAGTTAGTTATCTTCAATTGATGTTTGTTACCATGGGGCATGGGTCTACAATTTGATCCCATCTTTAGCTTACACCAGAGTCAGTAATCTTGTCATTTCTGATGGACATCTCGCTACTAATGTAACAGGTGTTTCTCAACAACTTCATCAAAAGTGTTTCTTAACACTATCTTTGGATGCATATGTGTTTCTTGACACATATTAGATACCGCAAACATAAACAATAGAATGATTACAATCAAACACATTGCACTCACAAGCACGATGGTGTTTCTCAACACCTCAACAATGTAAACATTCAAAAAATTTGAAACTGGCTGAAGTATGTTGAACTTCTCTTTGTATGTTGTCTGTTCTCATTGATTTTCATTAATATTTTCTTTGTCTGCTACTTTTTTGTGTGGTCCCGATGATCCTACAACATCAAATAAACTGGTTGTATGTGATAAGATCTCCTACATTAAGGTGGAAAAGCATCACACCCCTTGATCCTATTTACTTGCATGCCAAGGTAAGGTCAGAACTATCTCCTTGAATTTTATTTCTCTGCTTGTTTATGCAAGATTGCACTAATGGTTATCTTGACTTTGAATGCCCCGATGCTGGTGTACTCTTGCAACATCAATTGGAAACATTGTTCAGGTCATCTTGGCTTTTGTTCCCTGATTCTTACGTTAGTTTCTCGTATCTTATCCAATGAAATTCATATTCATACTCTTATGGCCATAGTGGCACCAATAAGGATTGTATCGACACTGATGTTCCAAAAAAAATTGATGATGAAAATTTTCAACGCTAAAGGTTCAGTGACTACACCTTAGGTTTCATTCATGTTAGTCTTGCATCTTCATCTGCATGGTATTGAAATCTGCATTATATCGATATCTTTCTCCAATGTGAAGGATTTGGGGTTCTTATCAATCAATTTTCCTTTTTCAAAGTGGCCAGTCGTTCATTGATTGACATTAAAATAATACTCGGCTTGGCTAATTTGACTATCCTAATTCTATTTTCAGGATCAAAATTGAAATCTGAAATCATTTTACTTGTCATTTTTATATTTGAATTTTTCAGTCAACTACAGCTAACCGCTTTCACAACCAATGTAAATATCTCATTCTTTTCTTCTAATCAATCCTCCTATCATACTTTTGGTCAATCTCAGTCAGAAATGACCTCCCATCAAATACTGATTTTGTTCTAACCACTTGGGACCTATTTCTAAATAGATCAGCTTCTTTATGGGACCTATTTCTAATCAGATCAACTTATTCCCACATCATGTTATCAATAAAATTTCTTCCAATCACTAGGGCATGTAGCCATATTTTGATTTTTCTCTCGAGGAGGCAGGATCAGGACATCATCATTCCAGTGATCACATCCTCAATCAAGACCCCATCTCTTGGGGCATCTCAGCTTCATCGCATCAAATCAAGTTGAGATCATCTTAAATCAAAGGTAACCTAATAAATGGTCTTATACAATTATGAATACACTCGAAAACAAACAAGATCGGTCTTATACGGGCTATTCATTATTGAAACCAGATATATTGATCAGATTGGCTTCATCACTTCAAATCAAGTCAATTTTCTTACTAATCAAATCTCTTAACGATAATGTATTTTATCACTTCAAATCAAATTGGTTATTCATTCAAACCAATTAAAAGGTTTAAGATTTCTTGACAGATGTTCAGTTTCATCACTTCAAATCAAACTGAGCATTTTGTTTTATATCTTTTGATCGATCTTCGTCCAATCAAGCTCAAATTTGGTCTTCAAAGAATGGTTTCATTGCTTCAACTCAAACTGTTTCGGGTCTCATCGCTAACAAGTCTTTAAATCAATGTGTTGATCGCACATTAATTTAAAGAGGGCCAAATGTAATGACCTAAAAATGGTCATCTAAACCCAAGCCCCTAATCTTAATTTCTCATCAAGAAACCCTAATCTTGATTATCCCCAAGTCCTAAATCAAACAGACAATTCATCAAATTCAAAGTAATCTGACCTGAACTCTAGGTCCTAATCAATTCTCACACTTGATTAATTAATTAATTCCTAAAATCACATTACATCGGAAAATAAACTTTACTAATTATTTAATTGATATTCTAATATATTAATTAAATATAATTGCTAAATTGTCAATAAAATCTAAAAAGGAATTAAATTAATTAATAAAAACAAAAATATGTATTCAAAATCATTTAAATATTAAAAAATGCATTAACAACATCAAATCTAGTTAACTAATTATCAAATTGGAAATGATATAGTTCCACTCAGTTAACTTATTCTCCACTATTTATCATTTTGGAAACAAAGTTGTTAAATAAAAACTAATTTTGGAAGTTTCCAAAATAACTGATCAGTTAGTTCAGTCAACTGACTCTTTCGACCAATCATCATCTTTACACATGGATTGTGCTTCTCAAATTGAATCTGAGCCACTCATTTCTTTTAATCTTGACTGTCGATTAGATAGAGATTTTATATAAAAGAGAGCTTCATTTCCTTCACAAAAATCCTAATTTTTCACTATCGTTATTATATTGTTTTTAGCATTCAAGCATTTTGCATTCTTAGTTTTCAATTGCTTAGTTTTAGTTTAATTTGTTTTCAAATCATTCAAACTTCTTAATCTTAGAGCACATTTGATTTTGGTGTTTTAAAATGAATCTTACACATTTCATTTTGTGTTTCTAAATTGAATCTTTAATTAGTTTGGATGAACAACAAATTGCATTTGCATTTATTTTAATCAATCATATAGCTTTAAATCCTACATTTAGAACAGTTGTAGTCACTGGACTTTGCGATGACCTGAGATTAAAGTCCATACTCTTGCCTACTAGAAGGCAATGAGTTGCTTTCAGTTAGTTTAGATAGTTTGTGCATTTTGATTTCATTTTTTCTAACAAGATAACCACATAAAGATTCATTGAAGTGTGTGTGTTTGCAGCTGTAGGTACTTACCCAAAACCATGCATACACCTCTTAGATGATAGATTCAACATATCTATTGGCCCACCTTCATTGGATATTTCATTATAAGAGTCTCATGTGTTCTCTTTTATGCATCAGCTAGGCCTTCCAGTTTCCCCTCATATTCAGTGCTTTCCTCTTCTTTGTCCAGCACCTTTGTTTCTTCCGTATTGAAGCCACATTGGTCCTATCATTGACACAAGGGTTCTATGAAGGCTTTGGAGTCTCGATCCTCTCTCATAGAAGGGTTGGTTGTACCTATGGTTTTGAGAGATTCTCTTGATCCATTGTATTTCAGCATGTTTTTTCATCTCTTTTTTTATTAGAGTTTTTTCCATGTGGTTTTCTCTATTTCTCCACTTTGCAGAGATTTGGTTGTGATTGGGTACCTGATCAAGCCTTATTGTTGGGACCCGAATTTCCTGCTTTCAGTAGTGGTTTCTAGGTTTTAGCTACTTCCTAATTTTATCTTAAGGGGGGTTGTTAGAGTAATAAGTTAATTCACTTATTAATTACATCATTTTGATTTAATTATTAAATTCACTTATTATCTCTAGTTTACTTAAGCTAAGCTTTAGGCATATAATAATTAATTATTTTATTAATTATTATCATACAACCTAGGTTTCTCCCCTTTTTAGGGTTTTGATCACCTTTATAAGGATTTTATCTCTTTGTAATTATCATTCCCTCTCTGAATGAATATTTCATCTTTCATGCCATTATGAGTTTTGTCTCCATTCTTTGCTTTTGTAACAATTTATTTTCATATAGGGGATCTTGGTGATAGAATTCTATAATTTCTAACAGAAAATTCCCAAAAAAAATTTGATTGACATATTTACTAACAATATTGTACCACAAATTTCCTTTCAAATGAAAATGTCTTTTCCTAATACTTTTAAAGTTGTGGTTAAGAAAGGAAAAAATATTGAGTATGGTCTTCTCCAATAAGTGAAAATTAAGCACTATACCCCCTCATGTAATGGAAAACCTAAATTTAGGACTAAAAATAAGAATGTTGTTAATGATGGGGTGACTAGCTCTCAACATAATAAAAATTTTAAGCTACCTCAAATAAACAATTGATTCAATCAAAAAACTGTGCGAATTAGATACCATGAAAATAGCAACCCCAACAACAAAACAATCACAATCCATCCAAAAGTCTTTTCCCCGCCGTAATACCAACACCTGCCAACCAATATACCCCTCTTTATAAGACCCTTGATGTCATCTTCCACTATCTATTAGAATGAATTTAGAATAACTAAGAGGGGAGGGGTGAATCATTTATCCTCAGGTCTAGATGTAGCAAATAAAAAATTTCTATATTTCAGATCTACTCGGCAGCAGTAGCATATGTCAACAACTTTAATCATGCAGTTTACTATCGAATATAATTAGCTTGTAGGAACATAACATTAAAACAAACCATAAGCATTCACACAACTTGACACAAGTATTCAATGTGGAAACCCAATATGGGAAAAACCACCAGTAATATTTTACCAAGTTTTAACTCTTCTAAAGTGAGCTCTGTGAGGAGCCAATCCTATTAAAGGTTACAATAACACACTGTTAGTTTTGACCTGGTTAAAGTATTTAATCACCCTGTCAGGAGTGGCCTTGTTAGAGGACTTAGAACATTCCACTTGAATGTCATCTTGTTAGAGGATTTATACAAATGACTGTTAGGTCAACCTTGTTAAAGGATTTTAACTGATACAATGGTTAGAAAGTAATCAGCAGTTGTGATCTGATACATACAACTTACTTTGCAAATTCAGATCCAATTACAACTCTGATGTTAACTTACTGGATAGCCTGCATTGTCATTTCAACCTTCTGATCTACTTGGAAATCCGTCAAGCAATCACACATGCAACTCTCTGCTTCTATATTTAGCCTTCTCTGCTAGATCATGCCAAATAGTAAATCAACTATGCAATCCTCTTGCATACACACATGTACTTCCACAGTCAACAACACACTTCAGCATACTCAATGAATAACCCCTTGAGGTTATCATATACCTCCCTGTCTAGGTCAAATAAATCTTTTGCCACTTAAACAAGATCGTAGATCTTAGGTTAGGTCAGATCTAATGGATCATTCCGTCATTGCATTACATTTACTTCTCCAAAGTAGTCTCTAATTAAATCTTGAAACCATGTATTAATTACAGTTACCCATACATTAAATGACATTGATCAATCTTTAATTAACATTACATATCCCAATAAAATTAACTAAGTTAGCCAGAGATCTCAAATCTCATCATTAATCCAATTATTGTAAGTCGGCCAACATCACTGTTTCCACTTGGCAATTTTACTGGTGCTCAGCATTGAACAACTTTACTCATCACAAAAAACTTTGCTCAGCACAAGAAAATTTTCTTGGCATAAGCAACTTTTCTCGGCATAAGCAACTTTTCTCGGTACAAGCCAAACTTGCTTGACATAGAACAACCAAAAAAACTATCTTTGAAAGATAAACAACTAATTGATTTTCCAGAGTTCCAACTGATCAAGTACCCTTTTATTTTCCTTAACTCAACCATTCACTTGGTCTTCTTGTTAAATCTTCTTCATCAACAATAGATATGGTACTCAAACAAATAACAATAGTCTCACCAGTTAAGGTTT
>MU227374.1:102261-114177 GCA_018584345.1 Thuja plicata | reverse complement strand
TGCTTGGTAGAATCTCTGAGGGGCTAAATTATTAACATCCATGATAACAAAATTGAAATGCAAAAGGAGATGCATAAGAACGGAGTAATATAAAAACTTGGGCTCCTTCTCCTTTGGGTTTTTCATCATCTTCTGTGTTGCAATGAAACCCTCATGCATTTCATCAATGATGTGCTGAATATAATCATAACTAGTATTGGAGTAGACCTCTTGTAGGTCCAACACCATCATCAAAATTTCTACATTAATCTTCTTTGTGTCACCATCTATCCCTAGCACTCTGCACAGGGCATAGGCAACATACTTGATATAGAAGTGTAAATCATTATAATAATATGGGCTGGTCCTAGACATAGGATCTAAATACTTTCTCACTTCTTTTAGCATATGTTTTAGCAATTGGCTTCTAGCAATACCAGGCTTCAAAGTATATCTCTGTTGCTGCTTCATCATGTCAATTCTAGTGGACATGGTGCTGTATAAGCTGAAGGCTTGCATGAATGAATTTATGTTCAATATTAATAAGGTAGTGCCATCATCCCTTTTGATGGTCTTAGAGAAAACATCTTAATGATTGGCTTGGTCTAAGAACAAGTCTACATCAACAAAGACATCAGGAACAATTAATCTGGCTAAACCACAGGTCCAAGGGTTTGACACTGGGATGGTCTTGTCAGAATTCTTATAAAAATAATTAAAAAGAGAATAACCTATTGTTCCTGGAGTAACAACATCTCGAACATCTTGATAGTCATAAATAAGAACATTTGCATTTTCCCTTTTGTTCTGAGTCAAACCAGGAAGCAAACGGAGGAATTCATCTGAATAATTAACTTTTCCCTTAGCCTTGTCTTCCACCCTCTCACTTTCACCACTGGTCAAGGCTACACTCACCGCTTTGCTCATGTTTTAATTACTTGAATTTCCTCTTCTTTACCTGTATTGAAACAAATCTATCACTGAGGTCCACTAACTGCCTTGTGCACAATTCTTTGGAAACAATGAACTTTTAAACCACAGAAAACTCGGCAAATCTTTGAATTTTTACTCTGTCAGACAACTGAACTCTTCAAGTTTAGAAACTATGAAAGCAAGGTGAATTCAAATGAATAATCCATCAACTCCTTATAGTAACTATTCAAAGTACATAGCTCATGATTCTTAGAACATCAATTCTATCTTTAATTCCACATATTGTGAACATAATTGAAAACCTAGCTGTAGTTTCCTAAGTGTGATAGGAAAATCAAATTCATAAAACTGAATCCTTGGAAAAACCTTATAAAATTCAAATGAGCTAACATATCACCCTGGGATTGGCCCACTGTCATACATCTTAGCTACCCTTTTTCTGCACAATAATCAAAATCTAAAAATCTGATTGGCCGACGAATGATTCATGCTGACATATTTGATACTGCCACCCTTTTACAAAATTTAGCATCAAGTGACCACATGACTGCACTTATTTTCTCTGTCACTGACCCCAATCCTTAACCCACGATTTATTTGGAGACATGGTGACTACACAACTTCCTTACCTTTGCTAACTAGACTCACCATTTGGCGATCACGCGACAACAAGAAAATCAAAGTTGCGAATGGTTATCACTAACCCATGTTGTTTTATGAGACTATGCGACTAACTGTTAGTGTTAACTTCCACAGTTATTTCTTAGTCTGCAAATGTTATCTTTCTTCTGCCAAACTGTGCGAGTGCCCTTAGTTTCCTGATCACTGAATGAAAATGTTGAATGCTAAAAAATTCTTGAGACATCGCGGCAAAGCATCTTGCCCTTAAATTCATCTGACGACCTCGCAACCAACCCTTAGCTGCTGAGTTGGGAGGAATTTTCTCCTTAGGCTCTTTTATTCTCAGACTTGGTGACTACCATTGGATCTTTCAATGATTTCATCCGACGACTGTCGCTTAATTTCCAAATAACTTCTCATACCCTTAAAATATTCTGAGACCATGCGACTAACAGAAACCCCTAGTTAGTCTCATAGTCGCTAAATAAACCTTTACCTTTAAGAAATTACTCTGGAGTCCATTTACCTTCTAACACATGTCTTATTTTGATTTGAAAGCTGAGTTATCTGGCGATAACCCAACTATGCTTTATCCCAAATTGCTAAAGGTTAGTCACGTGGGTTTTAACTTAACTGGCATCTTTTCTAGAGACTGTGCGACTAAAGATTTTGTGTCATACTTTACTTCAGACTTATTTAGCGATTACGTGACAAAAGGAAATCACAGTGTCTTGTAATAAATTCTTGACTGTAGAAAACTTCTTGCGACCTCTTGACTCATCTGTGGGTCCCTTGACATATTACTGTTCTATTTCAATGATTCTGCGATTACGCGATACAAAGTAAATCATGAAGTCGGGGAAAGAAAAAGGAATATTCATGTGTTACATGAGACTACGTGACAAAGGCCAATCACTAAGTTGAAAAGAAAAAGGAATATTCTTTTTTAAGTAATGCAACTAAGCGTTCAGAATAGAACTCATGACTTAAGTGAGACAAAAAGGTAACTAAAAAATATAAGCAAACAATGCCTTAGGGTTTTTCTTCAAATTTGAACACTGAAAAAGAGCTAGGGTTTCAAATCTTTTGAATATTTTTATAGGTTTAGGCTTGAAAACATGAAAAATTGGAGAGGGACAACCACAAAACCGAGGGAAAGAATCTAAAACCTGGAATACAACCAACAGGAATAACTGAATGAGAATGGAGAAGTCACCAGAAACAAAGCAAGACTAGTATGTAAGGGGTATGCATAAGAAGAAGGGATTGACTATGGAGAAACCTTTACACCCATTGCTAGGCTAGAAGGAGTGAGAGTATTACTTTTTTATGCTTCATATAAAGGATTCAAGGTATACCAAATGGATGTCAAGTCTGCATTCCTAAGTGGAATACTTTAGGAAGAGGTATACATTGAGCAACCAGAAGGGTTTATTGATCTAGACAAGAGGAACATGGTATGTAGATTACACAAAGCCTTGTATGGATTGAAACAAGAACCCCGAGCCTGGTATGAAAGACTTCATTCCTATCTCATAAGTATTGGGTTTGTGAGAACTAAAGAAAACAATAATCTTTATTTGAAGGAAGATACTGATGCTAACATTTTTATTTTTGAAATATTTGTTAATGACATCATATTTGGAGGCAATGATATGCTATGAAAATCATTTGCAAATGAAATGAGCAAAGATTTTGAGATGTCTATGTTTGGAGAGATCAAGTTCTTTCTTGTTCTATAGATCATGCAACAAGATGAAGGCATTTTCATTACACAAACCAGATACATCAAGGAAGTGCTGAAAATATTCAAGATGGAATATTCCAAGCTAGTTGGAACACCGATGGCAACTGGATGTAAGATGACAAAGGAGGACAAGTCATCAGAGGTAAATCAAACTTTGTACACATCAATGATTGGAAAACTCATGTATTTTGTACATACTAGACTAGATATTGCACATGCAGTAGGAATAGTCACAATATTTTATGCTAATCCCAGGGAATCACATATGACTACTGTAAAAAGAATCCTAAGATATCTGAAGAATACTGAGGAATATGGCTTATGGTATAAAAGAGAAGAAAAATTTGAACTTAAGGTCTTTACCGATGCTGATTGGGCTGGAAACATTGATGACCGAAAGAGTACAATTGGAGGAGCATTCTTTATGGGTGACAGACTTGTCACATGGATCAGAAAAAATCAAGGATGCATCTCTCAATCTACTACATAAGAAGAGTATGTTGCTTCTGCTGCAAACTGCTCAAATATTGCATGGATAAAATAGTTACTGGAAGGTATGCATATGAAAATTCTTGAACCAGTAATTATCTACTATGACAATACCAGTGCAATAAACATTTTCAAGAATCCAATCATGCATGCTAAGACAAAGCATATTGCTATCAAGTATCATTATTTAAGAGAACAAGTTCAAGAAAAGGAGGTGATACTTGAGTATGTGCCATCAAAGGAACAATTAGCTGATATCTTCACCAAGTCACTTCCCAATGATGCATTAGAGTACTTGAGAAAGAGACTAGGGGTCAGACCCTTGTCTACTGGTCAGTAAGATGAATAGAAGGCTGCATCATCCTACATATTCTTAGAATATCATTCATGTTGATTCAAGTAAAGAGATGGACTTCAAAGATACATCTATACACAAAAAGGTATTTATCTACTCCATGCACCAGAGTTATTGTAGTGCTAATGGATTGGAAAATTTAAGGAGTATATTATGGATAGAAACGATTGTTTGGCATTACTGTCAAAAAATTTATTTGGCATTGCTATCAAAGGGAGATATTATATTCATTATCACATCGGGGAGAGATTATATCCATCACATTATCCAAAGGGAGAAAATTAACCAGAAAAGGAAAGTACATACAAAGGGAGAGATTGCTGACAAGAGAGGAAAAAAGACATCAAAAGAAAAGAGAACAGTGAAAGGGAGAGAGTTTGACACTAGAAAAGAACACATCACATAAGAGGAAGAAAGATTCTACATCTATCAATTGAAGGGATTGAAGATAGAGAGAAAGCTGAAAGAATCAAATCTAAGCTCTCACAAGCTTACCGAGGACCAAATATTTGTATCAGTTGTAATACATAAGATTTCTAGTTTGATGAACTTCAACTATTATATTTCATATTATATTAGTAGTAATATAGTGTGATAATGTAGTGTGTTCTCATCAATGCCAAAGGGAGAGATTGATGAAATATAACCAATTGAATGTTTGAAGATGATAAGTTGATGATCACAAAGACAAAAAAAAGTTAATGCAAGGCATTATATCAGTTAATGTATTATATTTTCAATGATCTCAACTTGATATAATCTATATGGTCATGGACATACTGCTGAAAGACTTCAAAGAACTGATGAAGCAAAGGCTATGCTATCAGTAATGCATAAAAGTTAAGTATTCACAAAGTGATTGTATACACCGATGGAGTGCACACCGACGGACAGAGTAAGAGAGAAAAGTCACAGTGTTACCCAACAAGAAAATCAAAGTGTAACTTGATGGACAGAATTACAGTGTTGCCCGACGGACGGAGATCTCAAATTCAACTGAAGTCACACCGAAGAAACAGTCTGTTGTCACCAACAACTAACTGAAGTATTGACCGATAGAATAGAGAGTTTAAAAATGACAAAATGCTTAGCTGTCAAGAGCTAAAAATAGACTTAACTGACACTTATCTTTGTTTTAATCGACAAGATAAAGCCCAAGATAAGTAAAGGATTTAAAGCTACTTTGTCTAGTTGCCAAGAAGATCTCTATGATATTAAACTGGAGTTTTTCTTTAAATCTAATTGGAAAGAATTGTGGATCACACCAAGATCAAGAAAGCCAAGAAATGATAAAATCATGTGTATATAAGAGATAATATTATTCATTATGAATAAGAGGAGTGACAAGATAATAGATGTTGAAGAGATTCTAAAGGAGAAGAAAGTCTTCATTCAGACCTGATCAATCAAGATGAGGAAAGAGATAAATTTTGCAAACATCGATGAATAGTGATACAATATCACAGAGCAAAACAATGTGGAGCAAAGGTATTGAATTGATAACATTGATTAGAAAGTTAATGCACTTACAATAAATCTGAAAATATGCAATTCAATTTGTATATGTGAACAGATCAATTTAATATTTTAGTTTAACCACTAAAGCATCAAGTCTCTTAACCAAGAAGGACTTAAAAGTCTTTTCTAATTGAGATACATCCCAAGGAGTATCAAAAATGTTGATCATACAAAGTAGCATTGGATATGCCCGATACCTATTGACAGGCCAAGTGAGTGTTTGATCAAGGATGGTAGCATTAGATGCTAGATACTAAGTGAAAAACTATCTATTTAAATCCCCTAACAAGGTCACACCTAATAGTGTGTTTGTAACCTTTAATAGGGTTGGCTCTTAACCAAGCTCACTTTAGAAGAGTGAAAATTTGGGGTACCGGTCCTAGTAGTTTTTCCCTTGACAGGGTTTCCATGTAAAAAATCCATGTGTCATGTGCTTATGAGTCATTACTTTACTATTTTGCATTTCACATAAGTAAATCTGGATTGATCGGTATACACTAGTTATTTACTGTGTTTCGGTAAATAGAAAGACTGCTTATTGGTAAACATATAAATGAAGGTTTTAAAAAGAATTCCGACAAGTAGTAATTTTATATAAGTATTTCAAGCCATTCATCTTGTAGGACTAAAGATAACTAGAGGTATAATTTTGTGGTACTAAGTTTTAAAGGATTAATTTTTGAGGCCACTAATTCACCCCCCTCTTAGTTATTAATAACACTTATACACAACACCATTACACAATCGTTTGTTGTCGAGGAAACCTTGTTAAAGGTAAAACCCCAATGGGAATTAGCACCCACAAATGATGTACTAAGAGTATAGTATCCCTGCTAAAATATTTATCCCTATTAGGAGCATATTAATGCATTATAGTACATAGTTCTTGTTAAAGGATAGACCATGTTAGGAGTTGAAAGAGTAACACTAGGCTCACTTCCCAGGCACACTACCTAACAAAGGTTAAATCCACCCTCAGGACTTACTGTCTGGAATACAAGTGTATATAAGAAATATACAATCCAGTGAACTGTCTGATAGAAACTATCTTTTCTTGATCAATTGAAATGAAATATATAAATCACATCCTCTTCTCTACATCCAATAGAATTCACACAAACAAGCTCATAGCTTCCACACTTCGTTTTTCTCACACTTACATAAAATAAAACAATCTTTCTTTTATACAAATTTACAATAAGAAAATTGGTCGGCCAATTAAGACTTCCTCGATGCACAAATAATTATTTAACCCCTTTCTAAGATACACATGGTACTTATAAAAAGAAAACATCAATTACAATTCATCAAATATAATCCAATATCTGTAATCTATGCTTGTACTCCACAATACATGGTATATCTCTAAAGTCAGCCCCAAATAGGTCTTCTCTAGAACACATGCCACAACTGACATCACCAAGAGTCCTATGACCCAAGAATCATAAAAAATGTTCATCAACATATCTCTTGACATTATCCAATCTCACATATCATGAATCCATATCGCACACAAGTTATCCTCAAAACACAGAGACTAACTCTGTCAAAGATCACTATCACAGTCCAGTAACCAATCTTTACTAAAACATCTATAACTCACTCAATCTGAAATATTAAGTCATGCAACCTTAGAAATAAGATCACAACATATCCCTATACACATCACCATCTTCTCTCATTCTGAATCAACCATATAGTACTTATACACTTATGTCAGTCATCAAGCAATAGTAATAATCAATTTGTTCTACCTACATAGAAACTGTTGTGGATCCACAACACACACCCCATTTTTGGTCCTCTGACCATGGGGACCCCCCTTATTTTTGTATTTTTCATCTTTTTCATGTCTGCCCCTCATAGAATCTAGTCAGCCACCGAAGAAAATTGCTGAAACCAAGTCAGAGAAAAGAAGAAGCCTTTTTTTGGCCTTTCAGCCCTTTCGGCCTTTCGGAGTACTTAGGTACTCCAAAATGCTGAAATGGATGAAAGGCCAAAGACCTAACCTTTTGGCATTTTCAGACTCCAAAACCATTGAAAGGTCGAAGACTCAATTCTCTTTTGACATTTTTTTGGCCTTTCAGGGTCCAAAAGCCCCGAAGCCGCTGACGTCAGCTCTTAGGCTATAAATAGAAGAAGCCTCATTTTAAAATCACTTTGCATTTATTTTGTGCTCCCATACATGATTTCATCTGCTTCTCCTCACTGACCACTTCCACTTCTAAGCCATCTAGTTGTCCTGCCTTTGCTTGTTTGTTTGAGGTTGGTTCTCCTCACTTTCCTTCGCTTCGTGTTTTCAGGTCTAGGTTTAGGTTTTTTTGTCTTCGCACCTAGTGGTTGTCCAGCCTAGGGCACTTTGTTTCTTTGCTTCATCGGACCTTTGTCCCTTTTTTTATCAATAGGGACGTCCCTCCCTGTCAGCCCTAGGGTTTCCTAGTTTCATTTTAGTCTTAGGTTTAGGGTTTTGTGTTTAGTCGGTTGTGGCCCTTGCCACATGTTTTTGACCTCTGAAAGGCCAAAAATAGATCTTCTCACCCTCACTAAAGTGTCATTTCAGACTTTTTGGCATTTCAGAAATCCGAAAGGTCCAATAGACAGAAAGGTCTGAAAAGGCTGAAAGAGAAACCTTCCTTCAGACTTTCAGAGGTCCTCATCACTTTTAGACGTTTGACATTCCTAAGCAAGCACCTCTCAAATTCGGAGCCCAAAAGTCCCAATGGACTTTATCCTTCCAACAGACCTCTTCAGACTTTAGGACTTTTCATCCTCCAGAATAAGCTTCGGTGACCGAAACCCCAAAAGGTCTAAAAGTGTGAAAACTCACACTTAGCTATTTATTTAGCTCTCCTTACTTGCTTTCATAGTTTAAATCTTTTTTTTCCTTGTTCAATAAGCTACTGATATTTGTCTTTTCTTGCAGGAATGACTGAACCTAAGACAGCCTCCCCAATGAAGTATCAATACAAGGGGAATCCCCCCAGCTCAAAGGTGGGAAAAAAGCACAATGAGATAAGCAACACCAACATCAGGAATGTGGATTGGAATGAATTCCTAACTCAGTGCTCCCAGCTAGAAAATAGATCTGAGGATTGCACTTCATTAGTCCTATCCGAGCTAGTGAATGCCACCGCACACCCAGTGGTTGTTTCATCTTCAGAATTGATCATCACCCTAGCTCATCACTATGATTCAAACAAGAGGGTGGTAGTAAACTCAAAGGATCAGGTGGTATTGAACATTAGGCTGGATATCATTGAGGACGTCTTTCACCTCCACAAAGGCATAGACAAGTTCTATGACTTCTACATTGAAAAGGGGACCAAGTGGTTTGGCAATAGGGAGCAAGCTATACACGAGATGATGAATAAAGAATACCTCAAGAAACTACTTCCTAAGAACAAATTAGACAAGATGGACCTCCCAAGAGGCTATATGAAGGATGACATCCAGGCATCTATAGCAATGATAAGTCAGGTGTATGGGTTGCCCCAATCCACTCAACTAGAGCACTGGATGATCCTGTTAATAGAGAGGATCGGGGAACAGAAGGCAAGATTCGACTGGGGCACTATTATTAGTGACAAATTGGATGATCAATTGATAGCAGTGAGGCATAACACCAAGTTTTACATGAGTACTTACGTGGTGTATCTACTAGCTGCACGGGTAGATTATCCGGGCCTCACCAAGAGGGGAAGTCTAAATGACCCAAATGCATGGCCCCACCTTGTATACCCCTAGTTGGTAAAAGAAGAAAACATGCCCGAGGATTCCCCAGATTACAGGATAGTCAATGATGCATTCATATTCACAGTCATCCAATTTATTGAAGGTGACTTTGCTAAAAGGATGTCAGAAGAAGCTGCTGCTAAGGTAAGGGCCATTGGGGCCTATTTTATCCAGTTCAAGACATTCACATACATCAGGATAGCTGGGTCAACCCTACTACCAAAGAAGCTGCCTAGGTACCCATTTGACTGGATAATCACATTGGAGATGGCCAGGCAGCTCGCAGATGCATACGAGCACATAAAGTATAAGAAAAAGCACTATTGGGACTTTCCCATCTCTTTGGGATCGTATACACTACAAGACATGAAGGTTTGCAAATTCTTGGCTTTTGAATGGGATGGTTGTCCCTTATAGTTTTACAAGATAGTACAAGCACACTTTGATCCCATAGGTACTTACAACCACATCATCGACAAATTCCACATACATGAGACACATCTGGAGGATCAGTGGATAAACTGCATAGATGATCATGAGGTCAGGATCTGGGATTATTGTAGAATGAACCTCGATTTGGAAAAAGAGGTATTGAAGGTTCCTATTTCCTCAAAGGTCTGGGAATGTGATTGAGAAGAGGTCTTAGAAGATATTTACACCAAAGATAAGGTATACAACCAGGAAATCAGTAATGCAGAGGTGGAAAAGGACAAAAATGATGACATATACTTCTGGGCAAGGCATGTGATAAAGAACACCATAGATTGGATCAAGAAGCCACACAAAATGAGTCCAATCCTAGTAAATACAATGATGGAGCCCTCAAGGAAGGTATAAAAATAGCAAGGGGAGAAATCAATAGCTCCTAAGTACAAGAAAGCTCCCCCTTAGAAGCCTAGAACTGTGTATGGTCATGAACAACTAGTTGAATATGGCTCTAATCCAAGGCCCAAGAAAACTAGAATGACAGGCTAGATTGACCCACCAGAGGGGTTGTCACAACCCCAATCAGGAGAAGGCCCATCTACCTCTGGCCAATCTTCCCCCATCGCTGAGAAGAAAACATATAAGAGGAAGAAGAGTTATGAATCTCCACAGTTAGAAAGTATACAAGAAGAGCCTGAGGAAGAGGATGCAGGTGAGCCCCTAGTCTAGAAGACCATATTGCAAAAGAGGAGAGAAAAGGAGACTACTCAGAAACATAAAGAGGATCCCAAAGAATAGGATAATCCTTTCGATGCAGTAGGATCGGATGATTTTATGCTTTCTGATTTTGAAGGACTTGAAGGATTTTTAGATCATGGCCAGGATACAAACACTAGGGGACCACCACTCATACAACCCCAGGTATCCCTCACTCCACCACCGGTCTAGTTCACCAATCCTTCAGTGAATGTTTTTGTTCAACCAATAAGCTCCAATTCTGCTCCAGGGCCTAAAACCCAAGACAGTGGGGTAACTCAAAGTTTAGCGATAGATAGTATAGCTAGAGGGAGTTATGTTTTCACTCCACCACCTCATATACTTACTCCACCAACTTCTCTACCACCTCACATACCTACTCCACTATTTTCCCTACCAACTCCAATACCTACTCCTGCACCAACTCTGCCTCCATCTACTACCACCATCTCCTCATCTCCTACTCCAATCATACCAACACTTATTCCCTCAACATCAATCCCTCAAACATGTACCACTCAGGTTTCCAGAGAAGCCATGAATTCTAAAGACACACCACCTTTCCAGACCATGCTGGAGGCCCTAACCGGTCTAAGGTCAAAGGTATCAATTAACACTTCTGAGGAAGAAGCCTAGGACAAAGAAGAGGGTAATGTGGTAACTCAATGAGGAGAGGTAGAAGGAGAGAGAAGAAGGGGAAATGGATGTAGATACTGGAGGGGAAAGAATGAAAGGAAGGAATGAATAGGAAAGAGGGCAAGAGAAGGGATTAAATAAAGAAATAATGCTAGAAGTGCAATGCATAAATTCAGTCCTCTAGGTTGCAACATATGAACCTGTAACTACATCTAAAAAACCTACTTGGTTTACCAAGGAGATACAACCTAGGAAGATGTTATGCCCTGCATCCCCATCCCTATATTTTGTGTGAAAAATGTTGGGTCCCCCTTTTTTCTTTCTACTTTTGGCTCTTGCCTTGTCTTTTCCTTTGTTTTCTTTGTTTTTCTTCCCCGCGGTGTCATTTCATTTTGTTGGTCTCTCGCACCTCTGTGACCCGGTCCCAGAGTTGGTCATCCTTTGTCAGAAGCCGGACTCCAGACTCTGGGATTCTTTTCCGCGATGTCTTCTTTTCTTAATGTGACATCTTCACATGGAATCCCTGGGCTTGAAGTTCAGAGGTCTGTCTTTCGAGAGTTTGCGGAAGGAAAGGTGACTTGCTTTTTACTATGGGTATTGTAATCACCTAAAAATGGTCACATAAACCCTAGACCCCCAATCTCAGCAATTAATCAAGAAACCCTAATCTTGATTAAACCTAAGTCCTAAATCAAACAGGCAATTATCAAATTCAAACTGATCT
>MU227374.1:75636-101653 GCA_018584345.1 Thuja plicata | reverse complement strand
TTAGAGCACATTCAATTTGGGTTTTAAAAAGAATCTTTCACTTTCAATTTGGTGCTTCTAAAATCAATCTTAAATAGCTTGGATGAACAACAAAGTTGCATAATCATTTAGATTAATCAATAGTTTAATTTCATCATATAGATTTAAATCCTTTATTTAGGTCTTCAGTGTAGTCACTGAGCTTGCAATGACCTGAGAGCAAGCTCATACTCCTGCCTTCTAGAAGGCAATAGGTTGACTCTTTCAGACATAAAGGGTGAATGAATCGATATTCATTCCTGTATGCAGCTGAAGAAAAATGACCATGTTGAAGTGTTCTACTAAATTAGAGGCCCACATTTAGCACGCACAGGTATAAATATAAGTTACCTGTCATTTTCACATTTACCATGATTAAACACTTAAGCAATCAGAGCGATTTCAAAGCAATTTGCAGCGATTTAGCGATAATCCAGTGCTAATCATTCCGAGCATTTCTGAGCTATTGTGAGTGGTTTATGGTGGTGAGTTGTGATCATTTGGCAATTGAAGCTGTTGTAGAGCTTTTGCAGAGGCTTCCTTTCCTTTCCTTTCTTCATTTTCAAGTTGGTGCCTCCTTTCCCTTTGGCTTTCTTTCTAGTTTTGTGGGTTTTGTGTTGTCTCGTTTTGTTGTCTGTCTTGCGTTTCTTTCTGGTTTGCCACCCATTGGTGGGTCAGCTCTACCAGAGGGTTGTTTGCCCTCTATGCAGGTGTAGTCTAGTCTATAGATGGTGTAAAAATTTGTAAGTATTCTGTACATTATTTGGTTTCTCTGAGTGTTTGCTCTGCGCTGTGTATATATGTAAGTTTGGTGTATATCTATTGTGTATCCTTTCAGTCTACATGTATATCCCCTTTGGCTTTGATGTATATTCTATGTGTATCCTACCTGGTAGCCTAGCAAACTCTCTATGCTATGTCTGTTGCTAGTTTTTAGTCTGCGAGCTCGCTCTGTGCAGAATACCACCTGTTTGAAACTCAGCTCTCAGCCAGTTTCAAATAGGTGGTTTTCTCTCTCCTCGGTAAACTAGCCTGACTCTCATTTATGTCCCATGTGTACATTTAAATTTGTCCAAGTGGCCATCACTTTTTGTACATTCAGATAGTTGGCTCCGCCATCGTCACCATAACTCCCATTTATTACTCACCCACGTTGCGCCCACGTGGGTCCGACGGCTCAATTTTTGTACACACCTATCAATGGTTACTTCCCTAGGCTCTGGGTCTCTTGCCATCACCCATCCCATGTCCTTTTTTTTCTAAATATAAAGAAACCCCTAGACCCAGGTGATTAGTTAAATTTCTAAGTTCGTAATATGAATGTCTGCTTTTCAGAGTTTTTGAATGAAACTAACTTAATCAGGGGAAGCAAACACTGTGATGGTAAGATCTCTAGACCCCCAAGTATTTGTTTATCTATGCATTCTATTGGTTGCCTTGCCTTGAAGGTTTTCTAGAAACAACTAGCTTGCAAACATGTCTGAAGCTTCCACATCCTCCCCACCCAGAAGTCTAGAACTTCCTTCTACGGCAAGCACCAGGGCGGCAGTTAGATCTAAGTTGGAAAAGGCCTTGGAGGAAATTGCCTATGAGCCTAAACTATGTAAAGGATGGAGTCATTGTGGGCTCAAAGATCGAGTCCAAAGTCCAGTTTATCACCAACACCAGCGTTGGAACATGGCTAGAAATGCAGGCCTTGGTAAACATTATGTACATTCAATGGTAGGCCAGAGATCCATTGGCTATTCAAATTGGAAACTCTGGGATTCTCAAGGTGGCTTGTTTCCCATGCTTTGTGCAGTCACCAGAGCTTATTCTCACACTTTTAGCACACTACAACACATCTGTCTAGGCTGTTATTCTCACAGCCCCAGAGCCAATAGGGTACCCTACTCCCATGGTGTCCCTCAATCCTGATACCTTCTAGAGGGGCTTGGGGATCCCCCAATTTGACAAACTAGCTGTGGTCACCTGGTCAAATACCTTGGCCCAATTCACTTAGTTGGAGGAAGTGGCTCATATATACATGAACAATCATTAGCTAAAGACCCCGAAGAGGGATCCCAAGAGGATGAAGCTAGAAATCCCCAGTGCCAAATTTAAAGAAAGCATCCAAATGGGGATGATAGTCTTACGCCAGGTCTTCGGACAACAGCATGTCCGAGAATTTTCTGGGTGGATATACTACTTTTTGCTAGGTATCAGCATGGGCGAGGAGTATTTCAACTAGGCTACCATAATCTCCAACCATGTGGACTCCCAGTTCCTCCAATTGGCCAAAAAGAAAAAGTTTTATATGACTTCTTATGTTCTCTAGGCCCTGGCACAACAACGGTCGCACACCAATGGGTTACTTACAGAGGGCATGCTTTGGATTGGCCCAGGACAGAGGGCCTCTTGGGACCACATCCCATAGATACAATGGGAGGCCAGCTTCCCAAGTTTTTTTCAGGTAAATGATGCCTTCGCTTACTACCACCTGCTCACATCCACCTGGGATGCAGGATACCACCTTTCCACAGAGGCAATAAATTTGGTCTGGAGTTACGGGCATTACTACATAAAATTTCAACAACACACTTACATAAGGGTGACCGGCTTCTCTGAGAAGCACTATTTGTTTCCCAAACATTGCAGGGATAAGATAATCCTCCTAGAATATTGCAGGTAAATGATGGAGCTACACGCCTTCTTCACCTTGAAGAAGGTAACAAATATTCCATTCCCAATCACTTGTGGGAATTATCCATGTAGTTTGGCCACTGCAAAAGAGGTAGCTAATGAGCTTAAGATCCATAGCCTAGCAAAATTTTACTTAGCACGGAAACACTTTGATCCGCATGGCAAGATCGCAGCAGCACTTCCCCAGGCATCAAAGCCCCACCAATATCATATAGAAGACTTCTGGGAGGATTACCAGGATGATGTGGAAGTTTAGGGGCGGCATTATGTTAGGATGACCACAGGGATGATGGAAATATTGAAGCTCTAGAGATTCCCAGAGGACTTCTCAGACATTGGTTCCATGGTAGATCCCCAGTACAAGGCAAAGGGGATCGATAAATTGGCCCTTCCACCAGTGAACTGGGATGCACAGGAGGGGCCCACGATTGAAGAATTCACTCACAACATAGTGGAGCGTAGCCACCTCTACTTTAAGAAGGTGTTCCCTAGGAGTGTCCACTGATCGGCCCAGCCGATACCAAAGTTAACTCTGGGGTTTGGCACTTCCTAACAAGGAGTAGATAAAGGAAAAGGGGTAGACACAACTCCCACAATGCAATAAGTCCCCATTAAAGAACAAATAAGACAATTGGTAGCAAACTCCCAGGAAATGAAGGAGAAGCTAATCACACGACTGGCTACCCTGGTGCTTATGGCCAGACCAATTCATCCTCCATCCTCCCCTTCACTAGTAGCCTTGATGGTTAAGGCAACAGGGGTGGATCCAGTGGAGCAAGCAGCAATGAGAGATGCGGGTCCCCCCTTGATTACTAGGAGAAGGAGGAGGCTTGACCAAAAGCCCAAGAAGGAGCCAAAGTTAGGGATGCCCCAGACTCCACAAGTTGAGATCCTATCTTCCGACTCCCCAGATCTGAAAAAGGAACCAGAACCTACCGATGTCCTAGACAACCCTCCTCCGCAAGATGAGTTTGATGATGTTTTTGCAACTGACGAGTTTGATAATCTACAGGGGGACATCGAGAAGATGGAGGCTGAAGTCCCAGCACAAGAGGAAGCTGAGAAATAATAACCTACGTAGGAGGAGGAAGAGAAAATGGAAGAAGAGAAGGAAATAGAGTAGGAGTTCACCTCTAAAGTTCCAGAGATGCAAGATACAAGGGTGGACCAGTAGAAATAGAGTGAACAAATGACATCTACTGAGGGAACCGAACTTATGGGAGAAACCATAACCTCAGCTACCATGTTCCAAGTGCCACTCCCTAGAGTGACCTTTGGGTAGGTAATAACCATGGCTCAAACATTAAATCTTGGCCCGGTACCTCCCCCATTGCCAAAGGATATACCAACAGAAGAAGAAATCCCAGCGACAGAGGCCGAAGAATAAGAAGAACAACAAGAAGAGGAAACCCCCAAGACATCTAATGAAGGTATAGATGAGGCTAAAGATATAGAGGAAAAGGCAGAGGAAGTAAACATCATTGGGGGGAATGTTGTCGATAAGACCCAAGATAAAGAGAAGGGGGCAGGTGAGACACACACCACTAAGGAAGAACAACAACAGGACACCAGGGAAGAACTGAAAGAATAGACTTTGGTAAATAAGACACCCCTACCACCTCAGTGGTTGGTTGATAGTAAGAAAAGAAAATCTCTGTCCACCACTAGAGTTCACCTCTCCTTAGCTAAAATGATGGCTCAGGTCTAGCGCCCGCCAAAGGCCAAGAAAATCCAGACGGTTCATACTCTTCAAACTGGGCCGGGAGGAGAAATAGTTGTCGTTGTTGCAACACCTCCCCCAGATGCTTATGAGGCAACTAACGAGGCCAGAGATTATGATATCACAGAGATATCACTAGGAAAAAGAGGAAAATAGGGCAAAGTGAACCTATTAAAAGAGGTGACCATAGCCGTGGAGGCCCGATATGAAAAGGAGGCCCAAAGGCTCAAAGCGGAAAAAGAAAAGATAGCAAACCTTATGGGATTGCTTACTGAGCTATCCCGGCCTATTAGTTCCATTCCTGCAGAGGCCTCTACATCTAATGTGCCATTACCACAGAGTGACATTGACTCCCTACAAGCAATGAAGAAGAAGGCCCAAGCGGTCGATGAGTGGGTCGCTCTACAAGTAGGAAACACACGGGTGTTTCCTAGTATCCACCCTCCCAGATTTATATGCAGCTTGACACATTCTGCATCAGGTGGAAACTATCCTTAACATATGGGAGGGTGATATGGAAAACTACGAGGCATGGAAGGTAGAACTAGAGGAGCTCCTCAGCCTTGGGGAAGAGATAGTCTCTGAGTCTAGGATTCTGGGAGAAGAATCATTCAATTTTGTGAGAACCCAGCACTCCAGACTTGACCTCACATTGGAGGTACTCAAGCAACTAGTAGGGATTCTCCATGACAAGATCAACGTGGTTCATTATTCTTCAAATATGTACAAGGCATTTGTCACAAAGGTCTCCGGAGCTGACCCATTCAGCACTGACACATGCACTCTAGAGGATTATGTTTTGGGTAAGTTTGATGAATTGGAGTCCAAGTATCAATCCCTAGAGAGATTGGATAGGACTCAAATGACAGGGCTAACTCACGTAATCCTTAGCGGTCATGATGTGGCAAAAATGGCTGATGAATTTAAGAATAATGTTCTAGAGCTAGGAGAACAGATTGAGGCGGATAAGTACCGGCGGTCCGGCCTCAAAGAGATTAATGAGGATGGAATCTCCCACCTCCTCCAAACCTTCAATGACAACAAGCAATAATAATGTTCCTCCCAAGGCCAGAGAAAACTAAAACATTTTTGTATTCTTTATTCTTTCAAAACATAAGTTCTCGGATCTCGGAGTCCCAGATCCTAAAATTTTGTATTCTTTCAAGTGATCTGTGTCCCGGTCCCCGAGGTCGACTGGTCATTTTCAAGCAATTAATAAAGGTTGTTAAAGACTGTCAGAGGGTAGTTGGATACATTGAGGAATGTTGGATCAATGGTTGGTTCTGATAGATGGTCATCTTGAGGCACCGCTTTGGGTACACATCTAGCACATTGGAGATAGGGTGCCACATTTTCCATTTATGAGGCATGTAGCCTTGATCCCCAGGGATAAAATTTCTTTCTTCTCCTTCCCGACTCTCTTCTCAAGGCCGATTCTTCCACTCCACCTTCTTGTCTCATTCTTCTGACATGTCAGGCCTATTCCGTCTCAAGGTCTTTTGTAGGGTGGCATAGGTACTACCTGCCCCCTTATAATATATTCTATTATACAATGTAATATGAAATAGGGTTAGGGTTAGGGTTGGATAAAAATGTGTATAAATATTAAGTCTGGCCCTTTTCCAAGGGTCAGCAAAATTGATGATTTTACAGTCCATAGTAATAGAGAAGCAGTATTTTCATTTCATTTGTAAAGCTCAATGCTCCTTGGTCTTTAAGAATTTAGTAGTTAGATGCTCTCTTGGAGCCACCATTATATCACGCACCAGTGCTGGCTGGAGGAAATATTAATGAAGAAGAGATGGTTCTTGCAATGATGTTGGCACTTGGTCTTCCAAGTTAATGGTATTTTATATTTAAATGTTCTTCATGTCTTCTGCTCTGATATTTTAAGTAGATTAGCAACCTCCTTTCCCTTGCTACTGATCAAATATGGATTGATGGTTGTGTATTTCTTCGGTATTTAGTATAGTATATCAGAGAATTATTCATGTATGGCATGTTTAAACATAACTATAAGTAGATGGAATGCTTCTAACCCCGCAAGATCTTTTTTCAGTTTGTTTTCTAAGTGTAGAATGCTTGTAGAAACCTCACCTTCCTGAATCCCCAGAGAGAATGAGTTGAAGAAACCAACTATCCCCCTCAAAAATAGTCACATCTCCCAACAGAGCCCCGCACCATCATGACCTGACATCTAGGTGCTTGGAGGCCCAGGGAATCTAACTTCCCCAAATAGCCTTTGCAGGCAGAGTTGGCCGGTACCCCGGTACCTGATGACAACTTATGACTGTTGGTGGACCTGGTCACCAAAGTCCCGTCAATAGAAACTAGTGCTAGAAGGAGGGCATGAACTCATCCCCCTCTCAAGATTCTAATTTTACTCCTCCCAAGGGTTCCCCAAGCTATAGTTTTAGGAGTCAAGCCTTAAGTGGGATTGGGTCTTTCTCCCCAGCAAAAATTGAGAGAATCCTTAGGTCAGCCCCAAACCCCAGAAGGTTTGTTGAACTTGAGCCTCCTGCTCAAAAGAAGCAGACCCCAAAAACCACACTAGACACTATTGTCTAGGGATCTAGTATACCTCAAAATACCCAAATTTCTTAGACAATCCTGGGAACCACCACTCAAACTACCCAAACTCTAGTTCCCCGAATGGCTGCATATTTTGGTAATACCGGGTCCCCAATGGGAACTTTTCCAAGCACAATCAACGACTAACCCTCACACCCAAAGAAGATTTGCCCATGATATGAGCACTTAGGCTCACAAACCACAGAGGAGCACTTGCAGGCATACAAGGATGGCATGAACTAAAATTGGATCCAACATGAAGATGTTGTGACCTAGATGTTTCCCTTATCCTTAGGGCAGGGTGAGTTAAATTGGTACCTTAACCTTCCTGCCAACTCCATTAACAGATGGCAGGACATGGAGGATGCCTTCTTGGTTACCTTTCACATACATGTGGACCCAGCCTGGTCCCATAGCCAGTTCATCTCTATTTGAAAGGAACCCAATGAACCTCTTGCATCATTCAACCATCGGTTCCAGTGTGCCTTGAAGTAGTGCACGGGCCCTTTTATTCCATCCTTGGAAGTGACCATACATACTTACCTTAACACGATGGACCCCTTCGATGCCACTCTCTTTTGGAGAACAACTACCACGGGTGACTGGGATACTTTGGTGAAGGTTTACAACCTAGCCTTAGAATTATCCCATGGTCTCAACAAATCCCCAGGCGGGATTGGGTAGAGCATGCCCTTTAACATGATCCCCGGTGGGACAACATACACCAAGGCGTATAACCCCAATCTGGCAATGGGTGCCCCCATGATGTCGATGAATCCCCCACCACTGCTGATAGACTAGTAGGCCCGATATGTTTATCCCTCACAGACTCATGCAATACCAGGTCTAGAAGCCTTCCCTTGGAATCAATTGTAGTAGGCACAAAAACCTCAGTCACAACCACCCAAAGTGCCCTTTTTTTAGTCATCTACGGCTGGAGGATTTCCACCCTCGACTCTGGTGAATACTGCTATCTTCCTGGGAAACCAACAACAATAGTCCCACTGTGATGCAAATACTTAGTTGACCGCCGAGGTTGAATCCCTTCGGTGTATGTTGTCTACCCTGACTGTGGACATGGGTCAACTAAAGGCAGGGTCCTATGCACCCTAGAATTCTAATTCCCAGAGAGGGAATATCTTCTCTGACTAGAGAAACAAAAATGCCAAGGGGAGAAACTTCAACAATGGGCCTTGGCCCAACCAGTAGAAATGAAACAATAATGTGAACACCAGAGGCCCACCTCTGAACCAAAATGCCAACCAAAGTGATGCTGGGCCGTCATATTTCACACCAGTCGTAGACTTCCATCCCATGACTAATTGGTGTAGGTTGCACGACACAGGCTCCCACAATGAGGTAAATTGTACCATGCTTGAGAAGGTCATCATGATCTCCTAGTTGGATAGACAATAATCACATGATGCTACTCCCCCAGAGCCTCCTGTGCAAGAGTCAACCCATAGTGCCTTCACCTATGAGACCATCTTCTTCAGAACTTCCAGGGAAGATGAAGAAGAGTCCAAATTACACGGATTCTTTGATGAATCTATCCTGCCCTTTGAGGCCAATGCCTTCACCAACCCATGGACTCCATATAACACCTAGAGTTAGGCTGGTAAAGGACTAGCTTACACGCCTACACTCCCTACCAAGGACACTCCTCCCCAGGATAACACAGCTGATAGGCCCGCCCCTCTAAAAGGTTCTAGCTCTCTAACCAAGCAAAAGACCTAGCCGAGGGAAGTCACCAATTCTTGGGAGGAAGATTCAACATTACAAAGGCATTAGAGAAAGCCACCACCTCCATGACCTTGATGGAGATTTTGTTAAATTGCCCTGAGTAGAAGAAGTCTTTTTTGAAGCTCCTGGGAAACCCAGGACTTTTCAGTCACCCGCCCAAGACTGTCTCTTTTGAGGATGCCAATGCGGCTATCTTCTGGGGAAACAATGAGGATCCTCCCTTCCTACTAGGCCTAAATATCCAAGGCAAAAACATACACAATTTCCTAGTAGACTCCGGAGCTTCAGGCAATATCATGCCCTTATCCATATGCTAGAAGCTCAGATTCCATCCCACCCCATCTAATGGCGTAGTGATCTAGCTGGATAAGACTGCTATGAAAATGGTGGGGGAACTAAAGAACATCTAGATATAGCTTATCCATGATCCCAGGATAGCCAGCATAATCGATGTCCAAGTGGTGGACATCCCAGAGACTTATGGGGTGTTATTAAGTCAGAATTGGTCTAAGTCCTTGAATGGATATTTCTCGACCAACTTCTCCCACTTGTGGCTCCCCTTGGAAGGAGAATCAAACAAGATCTGGGTTGAAATTGAACCTTGGATGAAGCATGTCCTTACTGAGGTTAGGAGGGTTAGTGAGGTCTTCTTCTCTGAGACTTCCCCTGGGGTGTACAGATCCTTTGAAATCCTAACATTCAATTTCACCCCTGGGAAGGACCCCATAGTTTTGCATAGAACCCAGGACCTAGAAGAAAAGTTTAGCATTGAGGTTGACTCTCAAGGCGCCATCGTGACCCCCACTACACTCTTGTTTGACACTTGGTGCCAAGTGCACTATCAAAAACATTCAGAGCCAACATGTGAACCTTGCCTTTCCGTCGCTACCTGGCACATCGATGCCTTCCAGAGAAAAGCATCTGTAGTTGATCCTCAGGAACCCAGTATTCTAACTGGAAACACCTCTTCGGTGCTATTTCCCTGAGAATCCCAAATTCAAACTCCTCCAGAGATAAACCCCACCCACACGCCAACAGTTCAGGAGGAAACTCCTCTCGAGTCTCCCAAGAACAATCTAAAGGCTACTCCTGCTCCCCAGCTCTAGACTGTGAATAATGATTTGTGGACCCTTAAGTTTGATCAGTCCCAATCCAAACAAGGCTATAGGGCCAGAGTAGAATTAATCAACCTGGGAGGGAAATCCTTCCTTGCATCCTACAGACTGCAGTGCAACTGCACAAACAATGTTACAGAGTATGAGGCTCTGGTCCTTGGACTCTTATTTATGTTAAGGAAAGGGATCACCCATCTCCAGGCCCTGGGTGATTCGGAGTTGGTTGTCAAATAGGTCCGGAGTCAATATACATGTCATGACAAAAGGCTGGCCGCATACCGCAATCGAGCGTGGAAGCTTATTGAATATTTTGATACCTTTGGCATTGATCTCATTCCCCGATGGCAAAATTATGTGATGGATGCCCTTGCTATTTTTTCCAGCAGACTTGAGCCCATGGCTAGCTCGCGACTCCAGAGATTTTAAGTTGAGATGGTCCCCACCCCATCCATTCCAGACAATTTCACCCACTTTTAGGTTTTTCAGGACGACCAGCATATCCTATCTTTCATGGCCAGTGTTGGTGTCTTTGAGAATCAGATAGTGGAAGAACAAGACCATGACGATACTGGACAAGGTGATGAAGATGATAGGATCATGGACCTACCTACTAACACCATTCTAAAGGGGATGGTCACACTTGAATGAATCTTTGACCTAGACCCTTAGGGCCAGGAAAAGATGTCATCTTCCTCTGAGGGAGGAAAGTTTGAAAAAGTAAACATCGGCCAGCCCGGTGAAGAAAAGATGATACACATTGGCACCTCTTGCTCCCTAAGGAGAAGGAGAAGATTCTCGCGGTTCTCTGAGAATACATAGATGTAATTGCATGGGGATATGAGGATTTGAAAACACATGACACATCTATTATGACTCATACTATTCCCCTGAAACCTTATGCTAAGCCTTTTTGGCAAAAGCAATGATCGATCAACCCACTGATAGAGCCTCTAATTCATCAGGAGGTGGAAAAATTACTATCAACTTGGATCATATTTCCAATCTGGCACACTACATGGGTTGCCAATCTGGTCCCTGTTAGAAAGAAGAGTGGTGAAATTTGCCTTCACGTGGATTTTTGAAAGTTGAATAGGGCCTCCAAGAAGGATAATCACCCTCTCCCCTTGTTGGAAGAGGTGTTGTAGATAGTAAATGGATCCCAAATGATGTCATTCTTGGATGGGTACTCTGGGTATAACCAAGTCATGGTTAAGTACGAAGATAGAGAAAAATAGCATTTACCACCAAGTGGGGAATGTTTGCATATAGAAGGATGCCCTTTGGTTTGATTAACATAGGGGCCACATTTCAAAAGGCCATGTACATTGTGTTCGAGGGCCTTGTGAATCGGTGCATAATCATCTACATGGATAATTTGACCATCTTTTCTCAGGACAGGTGTGACCATTCTACCCATCTCGCTCAGATCTGTGAGAGATGCCACTGATATGGAATATCCCTCAACCCTAAGAAGTGCATATTTAGGGTCACTAAAGGGAAGTTTCTCAGGAACATCATCTCCAAGAAGGGCATATCCATTGACCCTAAGAGAGTTGAAGTGCTACTAAATTTACAGATGCCCGATAGCAAGAAAGATATGCGGTCTTTCTTCAAAAAGATTAACTTCATCTGGCGGTTCATCACTGGATTCACTGAGATAGTTAAACCACTCAATGAAATGATGAAAAAGGATACCAAGATTGAGTGGAGTCCTGAAGCAAAGCGGGCATTCACCTAGATCAAATAAACAATAACGGAAGCACCTGTCCTGGCTAGTCTGGACTATTCCCTTCTATTTTATATTTACTCCTTTGCTTCACCATATTCTTTCGTGGTGGTGTTGACTCAAAAGGTTGAAGAGGAAGAATGACCAATAGCTTTCATGAGCTCCCCCTTCAAGAACGCTGAAGTCTGGTATTCATCGCTAGAAAATTAGGCCTTTTCCCTTGTTCACATCATGAAGAAATTCTGGCATTACATTCTCTGGAGCAAGGTGCATGCTATAGTCCCAGAGCAAGCTGTGAAGTCTCTATTGATGCAAAGTGAGTTGGGTGAAAGATGGGAGAAATGGATGGTCATCCTCCAGGAATATGACTTAGAAATGTAGCCCATGAAGATAGTCTAAGGCTAGGGGCTGAGTCAAGCAATGGTAGAAGAGACTCCCCGCATAGAATGCCAAACTTACATGGTGGAGTCCATCACTCAAGACCTGTGGTATACCGATCTGGTGTACCTACTACTTAACATCCAATGCCTGGACGGGTTACCTCCTAATAAATGCAATGCCCTGCAGATGAAAAGTGCTCACTTTACGATAAAAAACTTAGCACTTTACCATAGGAACTATGAGGGAGTGTACCTCCGGTGTATTGAAAAGGACCAAGCTGCGAGGATGATTGATGAATTTCATGGGCAGTTTGGAACTGGGCATGGCTTAGCTGATGCCACCACCCATCATATCCTTCAGGCCAGACACTATTGGCCCTATATATTTAAAGATATTTACACTCACATTCGAAGATGCCACACTTGCCAAACTGTGGCGCATCATGAGCGTAACCTGACTATGCCTTTACAACCAGTCTTCGAGGCTAGTCCCTTCGCCCAATGGGAATTTGACTTCATCAGAGAAATCAACCCCAACTCATCTGCCAACCACCGATACATCTTAACTGCCACTGATTACTGCACCCGGTGGTCAAAAGATATACCTTGCAAGAATAACAGAACAGATGTAGTTATTAAATTCCTGGAAGAAAACATCATCACAAGATTTGGAATACCCTTTGCTTTGGTATGTGACAATGGTCTAGAATTTTCTTCAGTGCAATTACTTGAGTGGACCTACAATTGAAAGATCACTCTGAAGGTTTCTAGCAACTATTACCCCTAGGGGAATGGTATTGTTGAATCTAAAAACAAAAATTTACTTGAAGTGATCAAACACCTGCTAGAATAGAATCCCCAGGATTGGCACCAAAAGTTGAAATTCACTCTCTAGGCAGATCGCATTTGAATCAAGGCCACCCTAGGAATATCCCCATTCCATCTGGTTTATGGCCAGAACCTTGTGTTCCCAATCAACTTACAGATCCTAGTTTTGTAGTTTATGCAGGAGTTTAGCAACTGGGATAACATTATGGAGGTTCAACTCCTAAATCTGGCGTAGATGGAAGAATAGCGAGACATAGCCCTTGAACATTTCACGCATCATCAAGCAGTGGTAAAATGATGGTTTGACCGCAGAGCCCAATACAAGGCTTTTCATATTTTAGACTTGGTCCTGTTGTGGGATAAGGCCCAGAAAAAGAAAGGCAAGCACACTAATTTCTAGTGGCTCTGGCTCGGGCCATATTTAATTTTAGAAATCTGCGGGGCAAACACTTACCACCTTAACACCATGACTGGAGAACCTGTCCCATTGCCTATCAATGGACAGTTTCTCAAACATTATTTCGAGTAAGGTAAGTTTTTCCAAAGTTGTATTTTTATGTAGAGTCCTTCACTTGTAAATATTTCTTTCTAGGTGCCTTGTTGGGAGGTACCGTGCCTTATAAGTAGCCTTGCTGGCTGCCCTTCAAGGCAGTCCTTTTCTTGGTGGTTCTCATTTTTGTTTCTTGTTTTCTTTTTGGGTCCCAGCATTTTGTTCTCTCTTGTAAGGATTGGAATTCTTCGCATAAACTCTGGTCTCCAGGATGATGTTTGTAGCATGGTGAACTTGAGAATCTATCTTTAGCATGATGGAATCGGTCTATTCTCTGGAGCTATTTTACGGGTTTGGTGGTACATTTTTAGCAATCTTCATCGGGTTTATTTTTGGAAGTCTAGCAATCAGTGAAATAAAATAAGGAACAAGTAATTAGACACACCGAGGGTAGATCGATTGTACTAGTTGGTTAACCCAAGTCTGAACTTTTAAAAGATTCTTTCTGGATCCAGAGTTTTATCCCTCATTCAACATATAAAAATAAGTGGAAGGGTGAAAGAAGTACCGCCATTAAAATTAGCTAAGCTTAAGCTTGATGGTGAAAGAAGTACTACCCTCCCACCTAGAAATGTACAAAATAACAAGAAAAGGGAAGTGGGACAAAACTCCAGTCTCCAAGAGAAATGAGAAAATTTGATGAATTTGTGGTTTGATGTAATTAGTGCCCCTTCTCTACTCCTCCCAGAGGTCATTGACTTGATTTCTTTCCAAAGCACACACTCCACCACTGATGAAAAGATTAGGGACTCAATCCTGTGTGACTGGATTTTCTCAGACATGTCACTCTTTGCTTGTAAGATACTTTGAGTAACGACTTGTTCCAATTTTTGCTAACGAGAGATTTTGTAGTTCTCAAATTCACTAAGGCATTTGTCCTAGATAGTCACCATTTTTTATGCCCTGCATCCCCATCCCTACATTTTGTGTGCAAAATGTTGGGTCCCCCTTTTTTCTTTCTGCTTTTGGCTCTTGCCTTATCTTTTCCTTTGTTTTCTTTGTTTTTCTTCCCTGCGGTGTCGTTTCATTTTTTTAGTCTCTCGTGCCTCTAGGACCCTGTCCCAGAGTTGGTCATCCTTTGTCAGAAGCCAGACTCTAGACTCTGGGATTCTTTGCTGTGATGTCTTCTTTTCTTAAGGTGACATCGTCACATGGAATCCCCGGGCCCAGAGTTCGAAGGTCTGTCTGTCCGGAGTTTGCGGAAGGAAAGATGACTTGCTTTTTACCATGGGTATAAATATAAGTTACCTGTCATTTTCACATTTACCATGATTAAACACTTAAGCAATCAGAGTGATTTTAGAGTAATTTGCAGTGATTTAGCAATAATCTAGTGCTAATCATTCTGAGCATTTCTGAGCTATTATGAGTGCTTTGTGGTGGTGAGTTGTGATCGTTTGGTGGTTGAAGTTGTTTTAGAGCTTTTGTAGAGGCTTCCTTTCTTTGCCTTTCTTCATTTTTAGGTTGGTGCCTCCTTTCCCTTTGGCTTTCTTTCTAGTTTTGTGGGTTTTGTGTTGTCTCATTTTGTTGTCTGTCTTGCATTTCTTTTTGGTTTGCCACCTGTTGGTGGGTCGGCTTTACTAGAGGGTTGTCTACCCTCTATGTGGGTGTAGTCTAGTCTCTAGATGGTGTAAAAAGTTGTAAGTATTCTGTACATTGTCTGGTTTCTATCAATATTTTCTCTGCGCTGTGTATATATGTAAATTTGGTGTATATCTATTATGTATCCTTCTAGTCTGCATGTATATCCCCTTCATCTTTGATGTATATTCCATGTGTATCCTACCTGGTAGCCTAGCAAGCTCATCTTGTTGCATCTGTTGTTGGTTTTCAGTCTGCGAGCTCGCTCTGTGTAGAATACCGCCTGTTTGAAACTCAACTCTCGGCCGGTTTCAAATAGGTGGTTTTCTCTCTCCTCCATAAACCAGCCTGACTCTCATTTATGTCCCATGTGTGCATTTAAATTTTTCAAAGTGGCCATCACTTTTCACACATTCAGACAGTTGGGTCTACCGTCGTCACTATAAATCCCATTTATTACTCACCCACGTGGTGCCCACGTGGGTTTGACAGCTCACTTTTTGTACACACCTATCAATGGTTACTTCCTCGGGCTCTAGGTCTCTTTCCATCACCCATCCCATGTCCTTTTTTTGCTAAATATAAAGAAACCCCCAGACTCAGGTGATTAGTTAAATTTCTAAGTTCGTAATATGAATGTCTGCTTTCTAGATTTTTTGAATGAAACTAACTTTATCAAGGGAAGCAAACACCGCGATGGTAAGATCTACAAACCCCAAAGTATTTGTTTATCTATGCGTTCTGACGGTTGCCTTGCCTTGTAGGTTTTCTTGAAACAACAAGCTTGCAAACATGTTTGAAGCTTCCACATCCTCCCCACCCGAAAGTTCAGAACTTCCTTCTACGGAAAGCACCAGGGCGGCAGTTAGATCTAAGTTGGAAAAGGCCCTAGAGAAATTGCCTATGAGCCTAAAGTATGTAAAGGACGGAGTCATTGTAGGCTCAAGGATTGAGTCCAAAGTCTAGTTTATCACCGACATCAGCATCAAAACATGGCCAGAAATGCAGGCCTTGGTAAAAGTTATGTACATTTAGCGACAGGTCAGAGATCCATTGGCCATTCAAATTGGAAACTCTGGGATTCTCAAGGCAACTTGTTTCCCGTGCTTTGTGAAGTCACCAAAGCTTATTCTCACACTTTCAGTACACTAAAACACATCTATATAGTTTTTTATGCTCGCAGCCCCGGAGCCAACAGGGTACCCTACTCCCATGGTGTCCCTCGATCCTGATACTTTCCAGAGGGGCTTGGGGATCCCCCAATTTGACAAACTAGCCGTGGTCACCCGGTTAGATGCCTTGGACCAATTCACTTAGTTGGAGGAAGTGGCTCATATATACATGAACAATCATTGGCTAAAGACCCCGAAGAGGGATCCCAAGAGGATGAAGCTGAAAATCCCCAGGGCCAAATTTAAAGAAAGCATCCAAATGGGGATGATAGCCTTATGCCGGGTCTTCGGACAACAGCATGCCCAAGAATTTTCTAGGTGGATGTACTACTTTTTTCTAGGTATTAGCATGGGCAAGGAGTATTTTGACTGGGCTGCCATAATCTCCAACCGTGTGGACTCCTAGTTCCTCAAATTCCCCAAAAAGAAGAAGTGTTATATGACTTCTTATGTTCTCTGGGCTCTGGCACAACAATGGCCTCACACCAATGGATTACTTATAGATGGCATGATTCAGATTGGCTCGGGATAGAGGGTCTCTTGGGACCACTTCCCACAAATACAATGGGAGGCCAGCTTCCCTATTTTTTGTCGGGTAAACGATGCCTTCGTTTACTACCACCTGCTCACACCCACCCGGGATGCAGGATACCGCCTGTCCATAGAGACGGTGAATTTGATCCAGAGTTATGGGCATTACTACATACAATTTCAACAACACACTTACATAAGGGTGACCAGCTTCTCCAAGAAGCCCTACTTGTTGCCCAAACATTGCGGGGACAAGATAATCCTCCTAGAATATTGCAGGAAAATGGAGCTGCACGCCTTCTTCACCTTGAAGAAGGTAACAAATATTCCATTCTCAGTCACTTGTGAGAATTATTAATTCAATTTGGCCATCAAAAAAGAGGTAGATAATGAGCTTAAGAGCCATAGCCTGGCATAATTTTACTTAGCACAGAAACACTTTGATCCGCATGGAAAGATCGCAGCAACACTTCCTCGGGCATTAGAGCCCCACCAATATCATATAGAAGAATTCTGGGAGGATTACCAGGATGACATGGAAGTTCGGGGGTGGCATTATGTTAGGATGACCACAGGGATGATGGAAAGATTGAAGCTCTAGAGATTCCTGAAGGACTTCTCAGACACCAGTTCCACGGTAGATCCCCAATACAAAGTAAAGGGGATCGATAAATTGGCCCTTCCACTAGTGAACTAGGACGCCCAGGAGGGGCCCACGATCATAGAATTTACTCACAACATAGTGGAACATAGCCACCTCTACTTTAATAAGGTGTTCCCTAGGAGCATCCACCGAGCGGCCCAATAGATACCAAAGTTAACTCCGGGGGCCGGCATTTCCTCACAAGGAGTAGATAAAGGAAAAGGGGTAGACACAACTCCCACTATGCAAGAAGTCCCCATTAAAGAACAAATAAGACAATCTATAGCAGCCTCCCAGCAAATGAAAGAGAAGCTAATCACATGACTAGCTACCCCAATGCTTATGGCCAGACCAATTCATCTTCCATCCTCCCCTTCACTAGCAGCCTTGATGGTTAAGGCAACAGGGGTGGATCCGGTGGAGTAAGCAACAATGAGAGATGCGGGGCCCCGCTTGATTACCAGGAGAAGGAGGAGGCTTGACCTAAAGCCCAAGAAATATTTGGAGTTAGGGATGCCCTTGACTCCATAAGTTGAGATCCTGTCTTCCGACTCCCCGGAGCTAGAAAATGAACCAGAACCTGCCAATATCCCAGACAACCCTCCTCTGCAAGATGATTTTGATGGTGTTTTTGCAATCGACGAGTTTGATAATCTATAGGGGGACATTGAGAAGATGGAGGCTAAAGTCCTAGCACAAGAGGAAGCTAAGAAACAAAAACCTGTGCAGCAACAGGAAGAGAAAATGGAAGAAGAGAAGGAAATAGAGCAGGAGATCACCTCTGAAGTTTTGGAGATGCAAGATACGAGGGTGGACCTACAGAAATAGAGTGAACAAATAGCATCCGCTGAGGGAACTAGACCTATGGGAGCAACCATAACCTCAGCTACCACATTCCAAGTGCCACTCCCTGGAGTGACCTTTGGGCAGGTAATAACCACGACTCAAACATTAAATCTTGGCCCGGTACCTCCCCCATTGCCAAAGGATATACCAACAGAAGAATAAATCCTGGTAACAGAGACAGAAGAACAAGAAGAAAAACAAGAAGAGGAAACCCTTGGGACAGCTAATGAAGGTCCAGATGAGGCTAAAGATATAGAGGACAAGGTAGAGGAAGTAAACGTCGCCAGGGGGAATGTTTCCAATGAGACCCAAGATAAAGAGAAGGGAGCGGGTGAGACTCATAGCACTAAGGAAGAACAGCAACAGGACACCAGGGAAGAACTGAAAGAAAAGACTTTGGAAAATAATCCACCCCTACCACCTCAATGGTTGGTTGAAATTAAGAAAAGAAAAGCTCCATCCACCCCCAGAGCTAACCTCTCCTTAGCCAAAATGATGGCTCAGGTCCAGGGCCCGGCAAAGGCCAAGAAAGCCCAGACGGTTCATACTCTTCAAACCAGGCGGGGAGGAGAAATAGTTATCATTGTTGCAACACCTCCCCTAGATGCTGATGAGGCAACTTCCAAGGTAGAAGATTATGATATCACAGAGATATCACTGGGAAAAAGAGGAAAATAGGGTGAAGTGAACTTGTTAAAAGAGGAGACCATAGCCGTGGAGGCTCGATATGAAAAGGAGGCCCAAAGGCTCAAAGAAAAAAAAGAAAATACAATGAACCTTATGGGATTACTTACTGAGCTAGCCTAGCCTATTAGTTCCATTCCTCTAGAGGCCTCCACATCTGATGTGCCATTACGACAGAGAGACATTGACTCCCTGCGAGCAATGAAGAAGAAGGCCCAAGCGATCGATGAGTGGGTCGCTCTACAAGTAGGAAACACCTGGCGTTTCCTAGTATCCACCCTCCCAAATTTATATGTATCTTGACATGTTCTTCATCAAACAAAAACTATCCTTAACATATGGGAGAGCGATATGGAAAACTACGAGGCATGGAAGCTAGAACTAGAGGAGCTCCTCAGCCTTGGGGAAGAGATGGTCTCTGAGTCCAGGATTCTGGGAGAAGAATCATTTGATTTTGTGAGAACCTAGCACTCTAGACTTGACCTCACATTGGAGGTACTCAAGCAACTAGCAGGGGTTCTACATGACAAGATCAATGCTATTCAGTATTTTTCAAATATGTACAAGGCATTTGTCACAAAGGTCTCCGGAGCTGACCCATTTAGCACTGACACATGCACTCCAAAGGAGTATGTTTTGGGTAAGTTTTATGAATTGATGGAGTCCAGGTATCAATCCCTAAAGGGACTGGATGGGACTCAAATGATAGGGATAACTCGTGTGATCCTTAGTGATCATAATGTGGTAAAAATGGCTGATGAATTCAAGAATAATGTTCCAGAGCTAGGAGAGAAAATTGAGGTGGTTAAGTACCGGTGGTCTGGCCTCAAAGAGATTGATGAGGATGGAATCTCCCACCTCCTCCAAACCTTCAATGACTACAAGCAACAATAATGTTCCTTCGAAGGCTGGAAAAAACCAAAACATTTTTGTATTCTTTATTCTTTCAGAACATAAGTTCCCAGATCCTAAAATTTTGTATTCTTTCAAGTGATCTGTGTCCCAGTCCCCAAGGCCAATTAGTCATTTTCAAGCAGTTAATAAAGGTTGTTAAAGACTATCAGAGGGTAGTTGACTACATCAAGGAATGTGAGATCAACAGTTGGTTCTGACAGATCGTCTTCTCAAGGCGCCGCTTTGGGTACACATCTGGCACATTGGAGATAGGGCACCGTATTTCCCATTTATGAGGCATGTAGCCTTGATCCCCAGGGATCAAATTTCTTCCTTCTCTTTCCTAGCTCTCTTCTCGAGGCTGATTCTTCCACTCCACCTTCTTGTCTCATTCTTCTGACATGTTAGGCCTATTTCATCTCAAGGTCTTTTGTAGGGTGGTGCAGGTAGTACTGGCCCCTGGATAATATATTCTATTGTACAATGTAATGTGAAATAGGGTTAGGGTTAGGGTTAGATTAAAATGTGTATAAATATTAAGTCCAGCCCTTTTCCGAGGGTCAGTGAAATTGATGATTTTGCAGTCCATAGTAATAGAGAAGCAATATTTTCATTTCATTTGCAAAGCTCAATGCTCCTTGGTCTATAAGCATTCAATAGTTAGATGCTCCCTTGGAGCCACCATTGTATCACACACCAGTGCTGGCTAGAAGAAATATTAATGAAGAAGAGATGGTTCTTGCAATGATGTTGCTGGCACTTGGTCTTCCAAGTTAATGGTATTTTATATTTAAATGTTCTTCATGTCTTCTACTCTGATATTTTAAGTAGATTAACGACCTCCTTTCCCTTGCTACTGATCAAATATGGACTGATGGTTGTGTATTTCTTCAGTATTTAGTATAGTATATTAGAGCATTATTTATGTATGGGATGTTTAAACATAACTATAAGTAGATGGAATGCTTCTAACCCTGCAGGATCTTTTTTCAGTTTATTTTCTAAGTGTAGAATGCTTGGAGGAACTTCACCTTCCTGAATCCCCAGAGAGAATGAGTTGAAGAAACCAGATATCCCCCTCGAAAATAGTCACATCTCTAAACCAAGCCCCGCACTATCATGACTTGACATCTAGGTGCTTGGAGGCCCAGGGAATCTAACTTCCTTGGATAGCCTTTGCAGGTGGAGTTGGCCAGTACCCCGGTACCCGGTGACAATTTATGACTGTTGGCAGACCTGGTCACCAAAGTCCCATCAACAGAAGAGAACTTATACCAATGAATTGGATGGGGAGGTTTCAAGTATGATCATTGTGAAGCAAGCCTTCCACTAGGCAAAAATTAGTGTGCCTGCAAAGACCATGTCATATGTGACACAGGACACTGGGGGTCATTGGAAGGCCCAAATAGCTATCCCTCCCCTGAGCACTTCTCAGACAATAGGCTCATCAAAGGGCTATACATTCAAGGAGGTAGATTTGGGTGAACCTACCAGAGAAGGTAGCAAGACATTAGCAGCATTAGGGCTGAGGCACGCTCTAAGGTTCATGAATAAAGATGAAGAAACCATCAAAACTTTAACGGACCAAAAAGAAGCATTAAAAGGGTTCATTCAAAAGATGGTGGGTCCTATTGACCCAAATTGAGAAGCTTCATTGCAAGCCATGCTTGATAAAAGGGCTACACTAGATTTGTCGACAGGTTTAACTCCCTCTTTCATCCAGACGAGCGTCGATTGGATAAATGACTTCGAACAATTCGGAGAGAAGGCAATTTCATCAGTATTTAGGATGTACCAGACCATATTGGTTGAAATTAATTCACTCATTGACCTGGTGGAAGATGATGGGGGTATGGATTTAGAGGTGGTTAAATGGCAAGCAGCTCTCCAAGATTTGGAGATAATTTGAAAGCAATGTTTCCAAATTTTGGTGAAAGTCTATGAGGGAAAAGAATTGGATAAATTTGAGACTTGGACTGAACAAATGACCAAAATAATTAAGGCCTACAAGAAACACTAGGCCCTTATAGATGAAAAGTGGGAGGAGGTAATAAAATGGATCAAAGATATAGATACCTTCTTCACAAGGGTCAGCCTCAATGTCTATTGGGATGAGAACAAACAGGCTCTACATCCTTTCAAAGAGGTGGTCCAATAGCTCAAGGATGTTCTGGTGGGAGTTAGTACTAAGGAGGCCCTACAACAATTGTTTTACATGAAAGAAGAAATACAAAGAATGTTACAGCATGAGGAAGAGATCTCATTCTTCGCTTCTGAATTGACTATCTTCAAGAAGAAGCACGAACAAAGGGTCACTAAGATAAGAAGGAGAGAGATCAATTTTGAAGAAGTCTAGGAGATAGTGCAGAAGCTCTAGGCAGCTCACCTAGAGGTCTTCAATGGATAGGGCTCCAAGGTTCAATTACCGGGTAGACGGGGCAAGATTTTCAACACTTGGCCAAAATTCTGCCAAGGAAGAGTTTTCGGCCTTTCGGCCTCTTCAAGGTTTTTTGGCCTTTCAGCTCATGACAAGTCCAAAGTTTTGAGACCTTTGAGTTTTAAGGTTTTGAGAAACACTTGGGGAATTTTAAAGGCTTTAAATTTTTAGGGAAGAGGTCGGGGTTCAAAAAACTAGGGGTTTTCAGCGAGGTCACTTTTTCAGACACTAGTTAGACTCTAGATTAGATTAATGGATAACTTGAGTTCATTTTGGGAAGACTCAAGGTTTCCTATTACTTCCCACTACCAGAGATAGTTCCAGGTGAAGAATCCAAGAAGGACCACCGGAATCAAGAAGAAGACTCCCAGTTCACAGGAGGAACTCACGTTCTTTCTCTCTCTCTTCTTTGGCAGATTTTGCCCTCTTTGCATGAGAAAATGGATTTAAGAATATATGCAAGTTATATATTATCAATTAGCAGTATTTTCCCTTCAGTAAAGTTCTAGTTTTAACCTTTGTTCTCTATTTTAAACTCTCTGATGCCCTAACTCTGAAAATCAGAGTTGTAGATCAAAACTTTATATATTGTAATCAAAAAGCAATGTAAAAGGCTGACTTCTTAATACAATAAAGATCTACATTGGGTGCTTCATTTGTGGTGTGTGAATTACTGCTATCTATGCGAATCTATTGAATGTATGCTTGCATTATTCTTTACTTTCAGAGAGCCCTTTGTGTTGTTGTGTTTCAAATTCGTGCAACTTTTAGTTGGAGTTTGTTGTTGTTTATCTACCTTGCTGTGATGAATGCATGGAAGATATCATCTTTGGGCTTAATGATAAATCTGTCTCATGGGTGCACACATCTTGGTGGCATCATGATTTGATAGATTTTGAATATCTTGCATGAGTGAATACGTCTTCTCTCCAAACGCTTGCATCTATGAAGTAGTGAATTGTGACTTGGTCTGATTTATGCTTCGTGGGTTGTTCCAAATCTCTCCAGCATTCAATTCACAAGAAATGGTTTACAGCAGTTTATGTCCTTAGGATTTTACTTTTATTTACATTTTGTTGCACTTCTTGTTACCCTCATCCCTTTAATTCTTCTTTGAAATTCTAAAAATTGTTGTTTCAAAAAATAAAACACAAAATTGCATTTTATTTACCATACCTATACTCATTAAAATAGAAAATACCAAAAAGAAACTAATAGTATTGTACAGTTTTGTTGTCTTGAATGTACCAGCAAAGGCCTCCTCATGAACAATCACATTTATCTTCAACTGAGTAAGCAAGTAGGTTGTGACCCGAACCCAGAGAACCTTGGGAATAACTCAGTTATTCTTTCAAGAGAGGAAATTGAATCTCAAGATCCTAGCAAGTTGGCTTGTGTTAAAACAATGGTAAACAGAAGTGGCACTAGAAGGAGGGCCTCAAGACCCAAAAGCTGGATAATATTAGATCTTTCTCTCTAGAGAGATTCGAGTGTGTTCTTAGATCATCTCCAAAAAGAGGCGAGTTCCTCAAACTCACTCACTACCGAAGGGCTCGCAGTGACAAGGGAAAAGAAAAAGGTGAATCTTCTCATCACCTTGCTGCACTTCAGGATCCTCTTGGATAGCCATTACACATTTCTACCCCAACTACTACCACAACCATCAATCAAAATAAGAACTTGCCAAATAAACATTTGTAGCAACCTCGTCTAATGGCCTTTTTCACTAACGCAACAAGCTCACCTTTGAACTTTGTCGGGAAGCTCCATGAGTTACCCAAAAATCTGGAGAAGTTTTTTACATGATTCATATATGGAAAATCTAGGACAGCGGAAGAACACATCCACTCATTTAAGGAAATTTACAACCATAAAGAGATTTCCTACCAAGACGTCATCTGTCATCTATTCCCATACACTTTGGGAGAGTTTGCATACAACTGGTACCTGGATTTGCCACGGGGGTCTATCTTAGTATGGAATGACTTCAAAACCAAATTCCTCAATTAGTTCAAATTATATGTCGATCCTGCGGTGACACATCACCAGTTCATAACCATGAGGAAGGATCTTAAGGAGCCCATTGCTATGTTTAATCATCATTTTCACAAAATGCATCAAAAGCTGGAAGCTCCTTATACTATACCAGATGAGGCTATCATTCAAGTTTACTTAAAGGCTTTAGATCCATTTACCTCAATCTTTCTAAGAAGGATTCCCCCGGCAGATAGAGATACAATTGAAAAGGTGTATAATGAAGCCATCACTTTCACTCAGCAAATGGACCCACAAGAATGAAGCTATGCGGCTATGCCCATCATGAGTAATCTTGTGGTCCAACACCCATTTGCAAAAAACAATGAAGCCTTGGCCAACCACTTGCCTATGCTAAATCCTATATCGGCACAGCCATGTACAACTGTGCCTCCACCCATTACTTATCTAGGCTACAAAGCTCATAAAATAGAATTTGTAGAATAGAGGATTGTACCCAAAAATGAGTCAGATGCTCTCATGGCTTCTAAGTTAGATGCCATAAAGAATACCTTATCACAAATCACTAGTGAAGTTACCAGAATGAAGCTAAACCCACCCCAAAATTAGGGTGGATACCAACAAGCGTCTGTGGGTCCAAATACATACTCTCAGAATCCAAACAGGGGTTTTAATGCATACAAAAACAACAACACATAGGAGAAATTATTTGGGCAGCAAAGACCAAATAGACCATGGAACACTAGACCAAATAATGGCAACATCCCAGCAGATGATGCCAATACTTATGAGGCTTCAAAGGCCAATTTTGTCAGGGCTCCAACTAAGCATCAAGAAAATAATGGATATATGAACAACTCCCAAGACCACTACACCCAAAATTTAGAGGGGGCCCTGGTGAAATTCAATGCTATGGTGTTCAATTCCTATGAGTCTAGAAGGGAAGGAGGCTTAGAAGCTTATATAGGAGAAGATGAGTTTGTGTTCCCTTTTCAGAGAGAAAATGAGCCTGAATATTCTAAGGTGCATGCCTTCCAAAATGATTAGCAAAATTCATATAACCTTCAAAGTAGAAAGGAACCCCTCACCGATGGCATACCTCCAGGAAAGCTACAGACTCCACTAGATCATCAGGCTAGTAACAATCCCATACCTCCAAAGGGCCCAAATGCCCCCACACCTCCTACGAAAAGTACATATGCTGACTACCGAGGGACGGCCTAGTCAAATGACAAATACAGTGCAGTAGATGAACTCAAGAAAAATAAGGAAAACATCACTATGTTCAAACTATTGCAGGGCTGCCCATCTCAAAGGGAAGCCCTTTTAAGATCCTTGGATCATTCAAAACCTAGCCTGTGGACCAATAACACTCAGGCGCCTACGTCTAGTGTCAACATGTCTAAGGCATTCCCTATAGTATTCACGGATAGGATGTAAGTCCCACCATTCCTACTCAGCCTATGGATGTTTGGAAAAAACCTATATAATTGCCTAATTGATTTAGGAGCCTCATGCAATGTTATGCCCCTATCAATTTTCTAGAAGTTGGGGATGGTACCTGTTGTCACCTAGGTTTGCACCCTTGCTGAAAGCTTCTCTAACAGCAACCTAGTGAAACATGGAATCAACCTCCAAGCTGTGGGACTTGAACTATGAGGTTGAATCTCCGGAGAAGGCCGGCTTCCTCTACTATTAGGATGCACCTAAAACTATCTCTTGCAAGGAAAAGGGAGAAGGAGATGCAAAAAACCAAATTACTTGAAAGGAAAGGTGATACACCAAGATAGGGCCTACTTTCTTCTGCCTTGAAACTGCACTACACATCCATATAACTCAACTAATACAACTTCTACCACATGATTCTTAGCAAACATGTGAAGGTTAGAGACTAAAATTAC
>MU227374.1:31434-60293 GCA_018584345.1 Thuja plicata | reverse complement strand
ACTAAAATTACTACAAGGGAAGATAAAACTTCACAATACAGTAATCCAAGCGAAATAGACACAACCCACAATGAACCAGAATTAGCTTGATCAATAAGGGGTAAAACATCTACACAGTCATTGATTGTAAAAGAGGATAAACATGAATTATATCAAATGAGGCACAAGGTAATTACAATAACAGCAAGCTGTCATCGAATTAGAAGAGAAGTAGATGGATGAAAGAAATAGACACAGGAGCAAAAATACTACAAGTATCAGACTACCTTCCAACACTTTACAAGATGAGTCTCAACTCATACTTATACTATTTCGAGGCTAACTGCATTTTTTTAGCAATAACTTTCAGATCAGATCTTTTCATGTTTTGCCACCGCTTAACCCTGAAATTCATCTCATCAAATATCAACATAAATGCTTCTCTGCAGAAGTGGCCATGTCACTCTAGAAGAGTCACAAAAGTCTTTGGAATTCAATAACTGCTTTGCAGACCTGTCAACTATATGCTCTGATCCTCCCAAAATCTGATTTTTCGCAAAATATCTGATTTTTCATCTGCAACATCATCGCACAGTCGCAAACCATGCTCTCCTCCCTCTGGATTCTAGGCGAGTACGCGATGAGCTCTTTATTCATCACCTTTTCTGTGATCGCGCACTCGTGAACAGTCTTCCCCTTTGTTTCATTGTGCCGCGACTGAGCGACAAGTAGCAAGCTTTTTTGAATCGCATACTCGCGCTCAATTTTCCCTTTTACCCTTTTTCTGGGCGACTACGCGATGAATCCCTCTTTCTACTTGGTCGCACAGTCACAAGTCACTTCTTCTTTATCTCCCTTGCTCAGCCAGTGAGAGACGAGGAATCACTTAATCAATCGCTCAATCGCGAGCGTATCCTTCTTGGTCTGCAATGTCTGGCGACAGAGCGACGAGCACCTGACTTCTTCTTGATCGCGCAGTCGCGAGCCCCTTTTTCTTTTATCTTTTTGCTTGTCGACTGAGCGACATCCTTGTTTTTCCTTCGGTCGCACACTCACCCAGACCTTACTCTGTCTTTCATTTTATGCACGAGTGCACGACGAGCTCTTTACTCTTGTTAATTGCTCAGTCGCGAGCACCTCTTGATTTATCTTTATTCACTGGCGAGTACGCGATGACGCTTTTCCTTCTCGGTCGCGCACTCGTGAGCAGCATTCTTTTTAACTTTATGTCTCAGCGACTACGCAACCATCTCTTCCTCCAACTCGTCGCAGACCCACAAACCATTTTCCATTTGTGTGCATTGCCCGGCGACTGCGCGATGAGCTACCTTTTATTTCATCGCGCACCCGTACTCTGTTTCCTCTGCAACTTTTGCTTGGCGACTGCGCGACAACGTGGATCTTCTAGCTCGGTCGCACAGTTGCAGGTTGTTATCTTTTCCTCCCCTTTGCTTGGCGACTGAGTGACGAGCAGCTTCCTTTTCCAGTCACACACTCGCGACCTGTTTCTCTTTCATGTGCTTTGCTCAGTGACCGAGCGATGAGCCCCTATCCTTGCTCATCGCGCACTCGTGAGCTGCTTTTCCTTTGTTCTTATCAATCAGCGAGTGCGCAACCACATGGATCCTCCAGCTTGTCGTGCACTCGCGAGCTCATCTCCCGATTTTGACGAGGCCTCGCGACTATGCGATGACATTACTTTTTCTTCAGTCGCAGACCTGCAGCCACAACATGCCAACTTAAAAATAGCTCGCGACTGAGCGATAACATCATTTTTTCAGCTCGTCGCTCAGTCAGAAGGGAAATGGACCTATGCAGGAAAAGGCTGCGACTGAGCGACGACCGTGATTGGCAACTCGTCGCGCAGTCGTGCAACTTAAAACTTGAGAAAAACTTTAACGCAATTGACATAAGATCTGATTTTTTGAAAAGGGAGGCATGACCACTTGGCGGGAAACACAGAAAAGGTAAAAAAAAACATAGGATGGGGAATTTTGGTTAACAGTACCCCAGATAATGAACCGAGTGGTCATATAGTTGGACAAGACCAAGGTCAAAGTAATTGGTGTACTCAAAGATGTGCACATTCAACTAGTCACGGATCCCAGGATACAAGAGCGCATTGATGTGCATGTAGTAGACATACTTGAGACTTATGGGATGTTGCTAAGTCAAGAATGGACTAAGTGCTTAAGAGGATGGCTCTCTATAGATTTCACCCAGCTCTGGCTACCTTGGAGACGTCTGAATAACCAGATCAAGTATGATGCAGAGCCAAAGCTGAAGAGGATGATCACTGAATATAATGCCCCAAATGAAGTCCTGTTCACTCAAACTAATTTGGGTACTTATCGATTAGATGACATTTTCATGTTTCAAATTCAAGAAGGTGAAGAATCAGATCATAGTCCTGTCCAAGGCCTCCTAGACCTGAAGAAGGATGACAAAATCTTCAGAGGTTTAATCAATAGCACAACAGCTAGCCTATGGCATCTAGGCCAAGGCGTAGATCCCAACATCTTATTGCTACCTGGATATTGCCAATTACATCAGGCTAGTCATTCTGAATTTACATGCACCAGTTCTCAAGAAGCACTATCGCAAGTATTGGCTCAAATTGCCTAACCAAGTAAGCTACCAGAAGTACTGACAATAAAAGAGGATGTACTTGGGATAGAAGACATGAACAATGTCACACCAGGTATGGACAACCTAGTCCTTGCAAATAGTCCACCTCAAGATCAAGACAGTGGGTCAGATCCTGAAGATAGAAGCCTTGCCCTGAACATGCTTAGTGACTGGAGTACCTCAGATGATGGAGCATGTCCCCCTTACAAGGGAATATTGGAAGATAAAGGTGATGAAGACAATGAACTCCCCAAACCTATGCATACTCAAAATATAGTAGAATCAACTTCTTCTGACAGCGATGGAGAAAGAAGCTGAAAACCAAGAACCAAGGGTTTTTCTAAGAAAATATTGACCAAACCCAGCCCTACTAAACCACCTCAAATATGGAAACTACACTTTGACAGTTCCAAGTGTAAACAAGGAGTAGGTGCAGGGATCAAACTGGTAAATCTAAGGGGTAAGTCTTTTTATGCTGCTTATAGATTATAGTTTCTTTGCACTAAAAATGTTGCAGAATATGAAGTGCTGGTCCGCAGACTTCTCCTAGCTCATGAGAAGGGAGTCAAAATCCTAACGGTGGAAGGAGACTCATAATTGGTTGTCAAGAAAATCCATAGTCAGTATACTTGTAATGATAAATGACTCTTAACATACCAAAATAGGGCATGGGATCTGATCAATGACTTTGACGCTTTCAACATCAAAACCATCCCAAGAAGAAAGAATATTGTTGTTGATGCATTGGTTGTTTTAGCTAGCTCATTACATCCAATCGAGAACTCCAAACTAAAGAAATTCTCATTTGAACTTGTTGTAGCCCAAGCCATTTTGGATAATGTCACCAACTTTCAAGTATTCCAAGATGAACAGCATATCTTAGAGTTTATCATGTGCACCGGCGTGTTTGAGAAGCAGATCATAAACAAGGAGGAGAATGGTGAGGAGATAGTTGAACCCGAAGAGCCTGATGATCATGGCATCATAAACTTGAAAACCAATGCCATACCCAAGGGAATGATAGATCTAGAGAGAATCTTTGATAACGATAAGACTACCATAAGAAGACGCCCTGACATAACACCTGGTGGCAAAGAATGTGACACCTACAACCTGGGCATGAAAGAAGAACTGAGAGAAGTCCACATCTAAAAGGTGGGAACCAAGGAAGAAAAGGAGAAAATGGTCTAGCTTCTCACTGAATATCAAGATGTCATAGCATGGAGTTATGAAGAATTAAAGACATATTACACCTCAGTCATAGTGCACAACATCCCTTTGAAGCCAGATTCTAAGCCTTTCAGACAACGATAGAGACCCGTGAATCCCACTATGGAGACCTTAATCCAAAAGGAAGTCCAAAAGTTGCTCGACGCTAGGATCATCTTCCCAATTTGAAATTCTACATGGGTTGCAAACCTAGTACCTGTAAGGAAGAAGACTGGAGAAATCAGGCTATGCGTAGACTTCCAAAACCTCAACAAGTCCTCTCAAAAGGATAATTATCTACTCCCATCTCTAGATGAAGTGTTGAAAAAGGTTAATGGATCCCAAATTATTTCATTCCTAGATGGATACTCTGGATATAATCAGGTGATGGTACAGGAAGAGGACAGGCTAAAAATAGCATTTACCACTAAATGGGGAACTTTTTCTTATCGACAGATGCCTTTCAGGCTGATTAATGTTGGAGCCACCTTCCAGAGAGCAATGGACATATCATTCAAAAGATTATTTGGAAGGTGCATTATCATCTACATGGATGATCTCATAGTCTACTCAAAACTAGGAGCTGACCACATAAGAAACCTCAGAAAATGCCTCCAGAGGTGTAGAGAATTTAGGATCTCCCTCAACCCCAAGAAATGCATGTTCGGGGTAACTAAAGGAAAGCTCTTGGGGAATATCATCTCTAAAAATGGAATATCTATTGACCCTGAAAGGGTAGAGGCAATCCTAAAATTGACATTGCCTCATAGCCGCAAGGAACTAAAATCTTTCTTCAGAAAGATCAACTTCATTAGGAAGTTCATTAGTGGCTTCGCAGAAATAGTGAAACCATTGAACAATATGCTCAAAAAAGATGCCAAGATTGAATGGGCTCTCCTAGCCAAGAAGTCTTTCAAAGAGATTAAGAATGTCATTGCCACGACACTAGTCCTAGCCAGTCCTGACTACACCATCCCTTTCAAGGTCTACTCTTTTGCATCAGAACACTCATGTGCAAGCATTCTCACACAGAAGAAGAATAGCAAAGATGAAAGGCCCATCACCTTTATAAGTTGCCCTTTCAAAGATGCCAAGCTCAGATACCCAAACCTAGATAAGCAGTCATTTTCTCTGGTCAAGGTAGTGAAGAAATTTAGGCATTATATTTTAAGGAGTAAAGTCATTGGGATAGTTCCAGACGCGGTAGTTAAATCCCTCCTGATGCAGAATGAGCTGGGAGAATGGAGAGGAAAATGGATGGAAATTCTCCAAGAGTTTGACCTAGAAATCCAACTGATGAAATTGGTAAGAGGCCAGGGCCTGACAAAGCTAATCTTTGAGTTTGAAGAAGGTCTGGTCTGCCAAACATACACCGACCAAGGCGTGATCACGAATGTATGGTACCAAGACATAGTGTATTATTTGTTGCAAAATCATTGCCCTAAAGAAATGAACAGTTCCCAGAGAAGAGGTTTAAAGATCAAAAATAGCTCCTACATGCTAAAGAATGGACAAATCTACAAACACAATTACGAGGGTTTGTACTTAAGGTGTTTGGATAGAACAGAGGCAAAGCACATATTAGTGGACTTTCATGACAAATACAAAATGGGACATGGATCGGAGAAAGCCATTGCTCACCGAATCCTGAGGGCAGGTTATTTTTGGCCTATGATATTTAAAGATACCAGCGAGCATGTGAGATCCTGCCACACTTGCCAAACTAGCGCAACTCGAAAGAGAAATCCAGCGATGCCCTTACAACCAGTCTATGAGGTACGCCCATTTGCCCAATGGGGCTTGGATTTTGTTGGAGTGATTAACCCCCTTCATCTGTAGGACATAAGTTTATCTTGACAGCTACTGACTATTGCACATGTTGGATGGAGGCACAAGCATTGAAGAATTATACCACTGAGGTCATGACCAAATTCATCAAGGAGCGCATCATGAAGAGGTTTGGGATGCCATTCTATCTAATATGTGACAATGCCCCCTCTTTCTCTTTAGCCTCACTCACATAATGGGCCTTCAAAAACTAGGTAATCCTCAAATTCTCTTCAAATTACTATCCACAAGGAAATGGCATAGTAGAGTCTACAAACAAAAATCTGACGACAGTAATCAAACACCTCCTAGATGACAACCCCAGGGACTAGCATACACAGTTGAAATATGCTTTATGGACTGATCACATAAGGATCAAGAATGCCCTAGGGATGTCTCTGTATCAACTAGTCTATGGCTTGCAACTGGTCTTTCTTATGAACCTAAATATCCCAATTCTGAGATTCATGGACCAATACATAGGGGAGGAAGATTGGGTACAAGTCAGACTCATGAATCTCTTGAAACTAGAGGAGAAACAAACTTTAGCCTTAGAACATGTATCATTAACAGACAAGAAGGAGTTTGAAGTTTGGTCATCCTGATCACAATAACACATTAAGGTACAACACCCAAGGGTGTTGGTTTCTAGGGCATTTGTCAGTTGTAGCCAGCCTAAGTGCATAAGGTTCAGGTACCCACCGATCCTAGAACCCAAGTCTGGCCTAAATGCAAAGGCACTAATGAAAGAAAGAAGAGCCAGAAAAGGAAACAAAAAAGGAAACACTCAAAAGAAAAGTGCCCCAAAGAGGTCATGAGTGAAAGGTCTGGGAAACACCACCTAATCATTGCTTGGATTAGAAAAAAAAAAGAGAAGAAAAAGGGAAAAGAGGTTATGGACCTGAATGCATGGAACACACTAATGTTCAAGGCTTGATACATTATCCAAGCAAGCAGAAGGAACAAACTAATTTTCCAAGAGACAGGAGTTCGCATAAACAAAGAAAGTTATATCCTAGCAGCAGAACGGACTTGGGTGATTATGACAACCTCTACCGGGGCTATGAACGCCCAGCTGGCAGTAGAGAAAGGTTATACTTGGGACTCAGGGAAAACTTTGTAGGGGCTATGAATGCCTGAGTGGCAGCAAGGCTCTTTTTGAGAATCCCTGGTTTATTTGGCAAAGGTTAGGTATAGCTGGCAAGTGTTTTGGTTACCACAACCAAAGGTCAAGAAATTAACACACAGGGAAACTAATAGAAGAACCTTAGATTGGAGGTCATTAAAGAATCATCAACTCCACTGCCTCTTGGTTCTGTTCTACTACAAACATACTTTTCGGAAGAGTGTTGATGATAAAGAAATGCCTTGGTCATTCCTCATTTTGTCGGGGCTATTTGTTGTGGGTCCACAACACACACCCCATTTTTGGTCCCCTGACCATGGGGACCCCCTTCCTTTTGTCTTTTTCCTCTTTTTCATGTCTGCCCCTCGTGGAATCCAATTAGCCATGGAGAAAATTGCTAAAACCAAGTCAGAGAAAAGAAGAAGCATTTTTTCAGCCTTTTGACCCTTTTAGCCTTTCAGAGTACTTAGGTACTCTGAATTGCCAAAATGGCCAAAAGGCTGAAGACCTGACCTTTCAGCATTTTTGGACTCTGAAAACACTGAAAGGCTAAAGACTTGGTTCTCTTCTAACATTTTTTTGGCCTTTCAGGGTCCAAAATCCCTAAAGCCGCCAACATCAGCTCGTAGGCTATAAATAAAAGAAGCCTCATTTTAAAATCACTTTGCATTTATTTTGTGCTCCCACCCGTGATTTCATCTGCTTCTCCTCACCGACTGCTTCCACTTCTGAGTCACCTAGTTGTCCTCCCTTTTCTCATTTGTTTGAGGATGGTTCTCCTCACTTTCCTTCGCTTCATGTTTTCGGGTCTAGGTTTAGGTTTTTTTGTCTTCACGCCTAGTGCTTGTCCAGCCTAGGGCACTTCATTTCTTTGCTTCACCAGGCCTTTGTCCCTTCATTTGTTGACAGGGATGTCCCTCCCTGTTGGCCCTGGGGCTTCCTAGTTTCATTTTAGTCTTAGGTTTAGGGTTTTTTGTTTTGTTGCTCATGGCCCTTGCCGCAGGTTTTTGGCCTCCAAAAGGCCTAAAATGGATCTTCTCACCCTCGCTAAAGTGTCATTTCAGAATTTTTGGCATTTTGGACATTTGAAAGGTTTGAAAGACTGAAAGGTCTGAAAAGGCCAAAAGAGAAACCTTCATTAATACTTTCAAAGGTCCTCATCACTTTCGGGCATTTGGCATTCCTAAGTAAGCACCTTTTGGATTTAGACCCTGAAAGTCCCGACGGACTTTGTCCTTCCAACAGACCTCTTCAGACTTTCAGAATTTTTAGCCTCCAAAATAATTGTCACTGACCAAAACCCTGAAAGGTTTGAAAGTGCAAAAACTCATACTTAGCTGTTTATTCACCTCTCTTTACTTGCTTTCATAGTTTAAATATTTTTTTTCCTTGTTCAATAAGCTACTGATATTTGTCTTTTCTTGGAGGAACAACTGAACCAAAGATAGCCTCCCCAATGAAGTATCAATACAAGGCGAATCCCCCCAGCTCAAAGGTGGGAAACAAGCACAGTGAGATGACCGACACCAACATCAGGAATGTGAATTGGAATGAATTCTTGACTCAGTGCTCCCAGCCAACAAACAAATCTGAGGATTTCACTTCATTAGTCCTATCCGGGCCAGTGAATTCCGCCACACACCCAGTGGTTGTTTCATCTTCAAAATTGATCATCACCCTAGCTCATCACTATGATTCAGACAAGAAGGTGGTAGTAAACTCAGAGGATCATGTGGTATTGGACATTAGGCCGGATGTCATTGAGGACATCTTTCACCTCCACAAAGGCATAGACAAGTTCTATGAATTCTACATTGAAAAGGGGACCAAGTGGTTTGGCAATAGGGAGCAAGCTATACATGAGATGATGAATAAAGAATACCTCAAGCAACCACTTCCTAAGAACAAATTGGACAAGATAGACCTCCAAAGAGGCTATATGAAGGATGACATCCAGGCAGCTATAACAATGATAAGTTGGGTGTATGGGTCGCCACAATCAACTCAACTAGAGCACTAGATGATCCTGCTGATAGAGAGGATCAGGGAATGGAAGGCAAGATTCAACTGGGGCACTATTATTAGTGACAACTTGGATGAGAAATTGACAGTAGTGAGGCATAACCCCAAGTTTTACATGAGTACTTACATGGTGTATCTACTAGCTGCACGGGAAAATTATCCAGGCCTCACCAAGAGGGGAAGTCTAAATGACCCAAATGCATGGCCCCACCTTGTATACCCGCATCTGGTAAAAGAAGCAAACATGCCTAAGGATTCCCCAGATTACAGGATAGTCAATGATTCCTTCATATTCATAGTCATCCGATCTATTGAAGGTGACTTTGCTAAAAGGACGTCAAAAGAAGCTGCTACTAAGGTAAGGGCCATTGGGGCCTATTTTATCTAGTTCAGGACATTCACATACATCAGGATAGCCAAGTCAACTCTACTACCAAAGAAGCTACCCAGGTACCCATCTGACTAGATAATCACATTGGATATGGCCAGGCAGCTTGCAGATGCATACAAGCACATAAATCATAAGAAGAAGCACTATTGGGACTTTCCCATCTCTTTGGGACCGTATACACTACAAGACATGAAGGTTTGCAAATCCCTAGCTTTTGAATGGGATGGCTATCCCTTACAGTTTTACAAGATAGTGTGAGCATGCTTTGATGCCATAGGTACTTACAGCCACATCATCAGCAAATTCTACATACATGAGCCACATCTGGAGGATCACTCGATAAATTGCATAGATGATCATGAGGTCAGAATATGAGATTATTGCATAATGAACCTCACTTTGGCAAAAGAGGTATTGAAGGTTCCTATTTCCTCAAAGGTCTAGGAATGTGATTGAGAAGAGGTCTTAGAAGACATTTACACCGAAGATAAGGTATACAACCGGCCAATCCTAAACACAGAGGTGGACAAGGACAAAAAAGATGACATAGACTTTCAGGCAAGGCATGTGATAAAGACCACCATAGCTTGGATCAAGAAGCCACACAAAATGAGTCCAATCCTTGTAAAGACATTGATGGAGCCCTCAAGGAAGGTAGAAAAATAGCAAGGGGAGAAATTAACAGCTCCTAAGTACAAGAAAGCTCCCCCTTAGAAGCCTAGAACTGTGAATGGTAATGAATGACCAGTTGAATATGGCTCTAATCCAAGGCCCAAGAAAACTAGAATGATAGGCCAAATTGACCCACCAGCGGGGTCATCACAACCCCAATCAGGAGAAGGCCCATCTACCTCTGGCCAATTTTTGCCCATCACTAAGAAGAAAACATATAAGAGGAAGAAGAGTTCTAAATCTCTGTGGTTAGAAACTGTACAAGAAGAGCCCGAGGAAGAGGACGCAGGTGAGCCCCTAGTCCGAAAGACCAGATTACCAAAGAGGAGAGAAAAGGAGACTACTAAGAAACATAAAGAGGATCCCAAAGAATAGGATAATCCTTTTGATGCATTAGGATCAGATGAGTTTATGATTTCTGGTTTTGAAGGACTTGAAGGCTTTTTGGATCATGGCCAGGATACAAACACTGGGGGACCACCGCTCATACAACCCCAGGTAGCCCTCACTCCACCACCAGTCTAGTTCGCCAATCCTTTGGTGAATGTTTTTGTTCCACCAATAAGCTCCAATTCTACTCCAGGGCCTAAAACCTAAGACAGTGGGGTAACTCAAAGTTTAGAGACAAACAATGTAGCTAGAGGGAGTTATGTTTTCACTCCACCACCTCATATAATTAGTCCACCAACTTCTCTACCACCTCACATACCTACTCCACCATTTTCCCTACCAACTCCAACACCTAATCCTACAAAGAAAGAAAGAGGGAAAGAGAAGGGATCAAAGAAAGAAATAACACCAGAAGTGCAATGCATAACTTCTATCCTCTAGGTTGCACCATATGAACCTATAACTACATCTCACAAACCTACTTGGTTTTCCAAGGAGATATAACCCAGGAAGAGAACTTATACCAATAAATTGGATGGGGAGGATGCAAGTATGATCATTGTGAAGCAAGCCTCCACCAAGCAAAAATCAGTATACCTGCAAAGACCATGTCATATGTGACTCAGGACACTGGGGGTCATTGGAAGGCCCAGATAGCTATCCCTCCCCTGAACACTTCTCAGACAATAAGCTCATCAAAGGGCTATACATTCAAGGAGGTATATTTGGGTGAACCTACCAAAGAAGGTAGCAAGACACTAGCAGCATTAGGACTATGGCACGCTCTAGGGTTCATGAATAAAGATGAAGAAACCATCAAAGCTTTAATGAACCAAAATGAATCATTAAAAGGGTTTATTCAAAATATGGTGGGTCTTATTGACCCAAATTGTTCAGAAGCTTCATTGCAAGACATGCTTGATAAAAGGGCTACACCAAATTTGTCAGCAGGTCTGACTCCCTCTTTCATCCAGGCGAGCGTTGATTGGATAAATGACTTCAAACAATTTGGAGAGAAGGAAATTCCATCAGTATTTAGGCCATACCAAACCATATTGGTTTAAGTTAATTTACTCATTGACCTGGTGGAAGATGATGGGAGTATGGATTCAGAGGTGGTTAAATGGCAAGGATCTCTCTAGGATTTGGAGATAATTCGAAAGCAACATTTCCAAATTTTGGTGAAAGTCTATGAGGGCGAAGAATAGGATAAATTTGAGACCTGGACTGAACAAATCACCAAAATAATTAAGGCCTACAAGAAACACCAAGCCCTTATAGATGAAAAGAAGGAGGAGGTAATAAAATGGATCAAAGATATAGATACCTTCTTCATAGGGGTCAGCCTCAATGTCTATTGAGATGAGAACAAATAGGCTCTACATCCTTCCAAAGAGGTGGTCCAACAGTTCAAGGACATTCTGGCAGGAGTTAGTACCAAGGAGGCCTTGCAACAATTGTTTTACCTAAAAGAATAAATACAAACAATGTTACAGCATGAGGAAGAGATCATGTTCTTCACTTCTTAATTGACTGTCTTCGGGAAGAAGCAAGAATGAAGGGTCACTAAGATAAGAAGGAAAGAAATCAATTTTGAAGAAGTCCAGGAGATAGTGCAGAGGCTCCGGGCAGCTCACCCAAAGGTCTTCATTGGATAGGGCTCCAAGGTTCAATTATCGGGTAGACGGGGCAAGATTTTCAACACTTGGCCAAAAATTTTCCAAGGAAGAGTTTTCGGCCTTTCGACCTCCGATTTTTTGGCCATTCGGCTCCAAAAGAAAGGGGTATTTTTTGGCCTTTCGGCCTTCAAATATTTTGGCCTTTCAGCCTCTTCAAGGTTTTTTGGCCTTTCAGCCCATGACAAGTCCAAAGTTTTGGGACCTCTGAATTTTAAGGTTTTGAGAAACACTTGGGGAATCTTAAAGGCATTAAAGTTTTGGGGTAGAGGTCGGGGTCCGAAAAATTGGGGGTTTTCAACGAGGTCACTTTTTCAGACACCAATTAGACTCCAAATCAGATTAATGGATAACTTGAGTTTGTTTTGGGAAGAATCAAGGTTTCCTATCAGTTCCCACCACCAGAGACACTTCCAGATGAATAATCCAAGAAGGACCACCGGAATCAAGAAGAAGACTCCCAGTTCACAAGAGGAACTCACCTTCTTTCTCTCTCTCTTCTTTGGCAGATTTTTCCCTCTTTGCATGAGAAAATGGGTTGTAAATGGATTTAAGAATCCATGCAAGTTATATAGTATCAGTTAGTAGTAGTTTCCCTTGAGTAAAGTTCTAGTTTTAACCTTTATTCTCTACTTTAAACTCTCTGATGCACCAAATCTGAAAATCAGAGTTGTAGATTGAAACTCTATATATTGTAATCAAAAAGCAATGTAAAAGGCTTACTTCTTAATACAATAAAGATCTATATTGGGTGCTTCATTCATGGTGTGTGAATTACTACTATCTATGAAAATCTATTGAATATATGGTTGCATTGTTCTTTACTTTCAGAGAGCCCTTTGTGTTGTTGTGTTTCAAATTCATGCTACTTTTAGTTGGATTTTGCTATTGTTTATCTACCTTGTTGTGACAAATGTGTGGAAGAGATCATCTTTGGGCTTAACGATAAATCTATCTCATAGGTGCACACATCTTGGTGGTGTCACGATTTGATAGATTTTGAATATCTTTCATGAGTGAATACGTCTTCTCTCCAAACGCTTGCATCTGTGAAGTAGTGAATTGTGACTTGGTCTGATTTATGCTTCGTGGGTTGTTCCAAATCTCTCTAGTATTCAATTCGAGAGGAAGGGTTTACAGTAGTTTATTTCCTTAGGATTTTACTTTTCTTTACATTTCACTGCACTTCTTGATACCCTCATCCCTTTAATTCTGCTTTGAAATTCTGAAAATTGTTGTTTCAAAAAATAAAACACAAAATTGCATTTTATTTACCATACCTATACTCGTTAAAATAGAAAATACCAAAAAGAAACTAACAATATTTTTACATTTTTTCTATCTTGAACATGCAAAGGCCTCCTCATGAACAATCACATTTATCTTCAACTAAGTAACCAAGTAGGTTGTGACTCGACCCTGGAGAACCTTGGGAGTAACTCAGTTATTCTTTCAAGAGAGGAAATCAAATCTTGAGATCCTATCAAGTTGGCTTGTGTTAAAACAATGCTCAACAAAAACATATGTTGACATCATTTACAAAACATGAATGCCACCAACAATATTAGAAACTAATTCCAACAATCTCACCCTTTGGCATTGATGGAAACATATGGTAAAATCCATCAATCCAAAAGTAGTCTCTCTTAATATAATCTTCTCAATATCCTCATCACAACTCTCCCTAGAACAGTAGGGATTTTCACATAGAATCTCTCCCCCTTTGACAACAATGGCGAAGGGTGCCATAGCTCTTCTTTTGAATATATTTCCTCTGCAAGGTGTATATTTTTCAAATCTTTATGCCTCCAACATTCAGGTGCAAAATCAATCAAATGTGTTCTATATCATTCCTATGATCACTCCGCTTTAGGAGTAGATCCCTACATCAAGTCCAGAAAATGATATAGCTCTAAAAGCCACTGGACTCATGCATTCTTGCATCAATTTAGTTCTCTCAATGAGGGGCTCTCACCCCAAGCATACCTCTGAGATAATCAAAGGCACCCTTTGGTAAAGGTTTTGTAAATATATATGTTATATGTTCCTTTGTGCTGATATACTCCAATATAATCTCCTTTTCTGCAACCTTGTTTCTCAAGAAATGATACTTGATGAAAATATGTTTAGTCTTTGAATGCATAACTAGATTCTTTGACATATTCATTGTACTATTGTTATCACAATGGATAACCATTGGCTCATTAAATGTTATCCCAATGTCCTTTAGCATTTTCTTCATCCAAACAATTTGTGTGTAATTTATAGCAGCAACAACATACTATGATTCAGCAGTAAACTAACCTATACAATCCCACTTTTTACTTAACCAAGAAACCAATATTTTCCCAAGAAAGAATGCACCACCACTTGTAATCTTTCTATAATCAACATTTCTTACCCAATCAACATCAATATAAACTGATGACATGTAACTGATTGAATGTTTGAAGATGTTAAGTTGATCACCGAAACGCAGAAGGATAATGCAAGACATTAAATCAGCTAATGGATTGTATTGTCATTGATGTCAACTTGATATAATCTAATTGGTTATAATCAAAGTGTCAAAGAATTAAAAAAATCAAAGAGAAAAATATTATGCTTTCAGTAATGCATAAAACACAAGCATTCACTATGTGACTTCAAACAGCGACGGTCAGTGGAACCCGACAAACAAAGATCACCAAAATTCAAGTCACAGTGATGCCTGAGAAAGAACACTGATGAGAATTACTGACAAAGAAGCCTGAGGAGAACTGGAGTATTGACCAAAGCTATCAAAGAGATAAAACACCAAAATTAACTTGAGTTCAGAAATGACAAAATAGCTAGCTAGGAAAGCTAAATATGGACTTAACTGGTAGTTATCTTTGTTTTCATTGACAAGCTAAAGCCAGAGATAAGTAAAGGATTTAAAGTTGTTTTGACCAGTTGGAAAGAAGATCTATGTGAGATAAAATAGGAGTTTTTATTTAAATCTAATTGGTGAGAATTGTGGATCGTGCCAAGATCAAGAAAATTAAGAACCTAACAATGGTGATATCATGTCTAAAAAGAGATAACTTAATTCATTACGAATTAAGTGGGTGAATGAATGAAAAGAGGATGCTGAAGAGAAACTTCATATAGTCCTGATCAATCAAGTTGAGGAAAGAGCTAAAGTTTTCTGAGGACATCAAGCAACAGAGCACAACATCACTGATCAAAACTAAAGTGGAGAAAAGGTATTAAAAGAGATATATTGATTAGATTAGTTTTATGAGATTATAATAGATCTGAAAATCTGAAAGTATAAGTTGTATATGTGAACAGATCATACTATTTTAATTTAACCATTGATTCAGAAAGTATCTTAACCAAGCGGGATTTAAAGATCCTTTCTATATTGAGATACATCCCAAGGAGTATCAAAAATTTTGATCATGAAGATAGCATGAGATTCCAGATACATATTGACAGGCCAAGCGAGTGTTTGATCAAGGAAGGTAGCATAGAGATGCCCAATATCAAGTGACAGACTAAACTTTTAAATCCTCTAACAAGTTCACACCTAACAGTGTGTTTGTAACCTTTAATAGGATTTGATCTTCATCGAGCTCACTTCAGAAGAGTGAAAATTCTAGGTTACCAGTCCCAAGTGGTTTTTCCCTTAACAGGGTTTCCACATTAAAAATCTATGTGTCAATGTGTTTATGAGTCATTACTTTAGTGTTTTTCATTACACATAGATTAACTGGATTGATCGGTATACTCTAGATAATTTACTGTCTTTCGGTAAATTAACAAAATGTTATTCGGTAAACATACAATATAAGGTTTAACAAAGTATTTCGAGCAGTAGTAATTTGATAATTGCATTTGAAGGCATTCATCGTATAGGACTGAAGATAACTAGATGCTTAATATTGTGGTACTAAGTTTTTGGGTTGATTATTGGAATATTTTTGAGGCCACTAATTCACCCCCCCCCCACCTCAGTTATTACTAACAATTGGTATTAGAGATTGTGTTCTTAGAAATGGAGTTTAACAACTCAAGAAAAGGATCACAAGATGAATAGGCGAGATGTGCCCAAGTTGAATAAAGACAACTTTACATCATGGCAAAGCAGAATAAGACTCCACCTATTAGGTATTGGAAATGATATTGTTCAATACTTAGATACTGAATATGTGTTGCCTATAGGACCTCACACTCTTGAGAAATTAAGAGTAAAGCATGAGCACAATTGACTGATGATAGAGCTTGCATCATCACTCTCCAATGTTGAGTTTGAAGATGTCAAAACCTGCACCTCTGCAAAGAAAACGTGGGATAAGTTGAAGCTAGTACATGGAGGAGATGCCAATGTACTAAGAGAAAAGGTAGAAAGCCTAAGAGGGAGGTTTGATGACCTAAGGATGAAATAAGGAGAAAAAATCAATTAGTATAGTTGTAAAATCAAAGAGGTAGTCAATGTTATCCAAGGAGTTGGAGGTGTACTTGAAGAGGAGATAGTGGTAAGTACAATCTTAAGAACCTTACTGCATGTATATTCTATTAGAGTTTCTATTATTCAAGAAATGATAGCAGTTGAAAATAATACAGTTTCTCTAGATTGTCTGATTGGTAGACTAATTTCATTCGAAATGAATAACTTTGATTATAGTATCTTACCATCTATAGAATCTACATTCAAATCTCCTTTAAATATAAGTAACTCAAGTCGGAGACATGCTGTTAAGAATGATAGTGACAGTGATAATGAGGATCAAGGACTGGATGAGATTAAATCACTTATGGCCAGAAGATTGTAGACAGGCAAAGGTAGATACAAAGGTAAATTACCACTTGTATGTTTCAATTGTAGAGAGGTTGGACAATTTGCTACAAGATGTCCAAATAGAAGAAAATATGATAGGGGAAATGACATATCATATGAGAAGAAGTTTGATAGAGGTGATAATAGAGATTACCATAGCAACCAAAAATATGACAAGAGAGATACCCGAGACTACAAGGACAAAGGGAATAAAGCTTGTTACCTAGCTAAAAATAGAGCTGATAACACTAACACCAAATCAGAAGAATAAATTGAGATGGTATTTGTATCCTTGAAGGATGACTCAGATGAAGAAGAAGAAAGTTGACCTATTTAGGTCACAGAGTAGCATTTGATAATAAGAACGCAAAGATCTTCAATGAATCAGGAATGTTGATTGGAATCGATGAGCAGACAAAAGGTCACCTTTTCTATCTTGATGACACTAACACCACTTGTTTAATGGCTAGAAATGAAGACATATGGTTGTGGAAAAAAATATCGTGTCATGTGAAATTTGACAACATGATAAAGATAAGCAACAAAAGGAATGTCAAAGGCTTACCGAGCATGACTAAGCCCAAGCATATCATGTGCAAAAATTGTCAAAAAGGTAAGATGACAAAGTCTAGTTTAAAGAGTAAAACCCATACATATAATGCAATTCTATAATTAGTCCATACAGATCTATGTGGAACCATGAGGAAAAAGAGCTACTATGGAGGTAGGTATTTTATTATCTTTCTTGATGATTATTCTAGAATGATGACAACCATGTTCTTAAAAGATAAATTGGAAGCATTTAAGATGTTTAAATGGTACAAGGCTATGGTAGAAAAAGAAAGTGAAACAAAATTGAAATGCTTAAGGTCAAATAGAGGAGGGAAATTTACTTTAGAAGAATTTACTAACTATTGCAATGAGCATGGAATTAAAAGACAGGTTTCCGTGCCGAGAACACCAAAGAAAAATGGAATTGCTAAAAGCAGAAATAGATCAATTGTTGACTGTACAAGAACATTGATGATTGATAAAAGCATCTCTCAAAATTTCTGGAGGGAAGCTGTCAGTAATATTGTCTACACATTAAAAAAAGTACAATTGTAGAAGGACACAAAGAAGACACCCTATGAGCTTTGGTATGGTCATACACCCAATGTAAGTTACTTCAAAATCTTTGGTAGTCAATGTTATATATTGAAGGATGATAGAAATGGAAAAATTGACTCCAAAAGTGATCAAGCTATCTTTATAGGGTACTCAACCATAATCAAGGCTTATAAATGTCTTAACAAGTCATCTAACAAAATCATTGAAAGTGAAAATATGAAAATAGATGAATTTGCAGAAAATAATGATAAGGAAAACATAAAAGAACTAGGGGACTACAATAGGTTTGTTTGTACAAAACCTGACACTCTACTTGAGAAACAGTGTATCACTCCTAAGAAATAGATCATTGCACCTGAGCATCAAGCTGTAGTTACCAAAAATCAAAAAAATCCTCAAGATGGTGTTCTGAACAATGGAGATAAGAACGAAAGCCAAGAAGATGATCAGAATGATGAACATAGAGATGAATTGAAACTTTCCAAGTATATCTAAAGAAATCATCCATAGAATCAAATCATAGGAGACAAGAAGGTTGGAACAAGAACAAGAAATAAGTCACTAAACACCAGATGTTTACTTTGTGATTTTAAGCCTAAATCTGTTAATACTGCACTTGAGAATGAAGAATGGGTCAGTGCTATGAGTGAAGAAATAGAAAAGATTGAGAAGAATAGTACATGGACATTAGTACCAAGACCAAATGACAAGAATGTCATCGGTACCAAATGGATATTTAGAAACAAGCTGAATGAGAATGGAGAAGTCACTAGAAAGAAAACAATGTTAGTATGCAAGGGATAGGCAGAAGAAGAAGGTATTGATTATGGAGAAACTTTTGCACCCATTTCTAGACTAGAATGAGTTAGTATCTTACTTTCTTATGTTGTATTTAAAGGATTCAAGGTATACCAGATGGATGTCAAATCTGTATTCCTAAATGGAATACTAGAAGAAGAGGTATACATTGAACAACCAGATGGATTTGTTGATCTAGACAAGCAAAACATGGTATGTAGACTACATAAAGCCTTGTATAGATTAAAACAAGAACCTAGATCCTGGTATGAAAGACTTCACTCATATCTCATTAGCATAAAATTTGTTAGAATAAGTGAAACTAGCAATCTGTACTTAAAAGAAGATATCGATGGTAATATTTTGATTGCTGAAATTTGTGTTGATGATATAATTTTTGGGGGAAACAAATTGTTATCAAAATCCTTTTCTAATGAAATGAGAAAGTAATTTTAAATGTCTATGTTTGGGGAGATCAAATTCTTTCTTGGTCTATAGATTCTTCAACAAGATGCAGGCATATATATCACTTAGTCCAAATACATCAAGGAAGTGTTGAAGATATTCAAGATGGAAGATTCCAAACCAGTTGGAACAGCTATGGCTACTGGATGTAAGCTGACAAAAGAAGACAAATCCAATGAGGCAAATCAAACCTTATATAGATCCATGATTGGAAAACTGATGTATGTTGTTCATACCAGACTAGATATAGTACATGTAGTTGGAATAGTTGCAAGATTCTATGCTAATCCCAAAGAGTCACATATGACTTTTGTCAAGAGAATTCTAAGATATCTGAAGAACACCGAGGAATATGGCTTATGGTATAAAAGAGAAGGAAAATTTGAGCTACAAGTCTATATAGATGTTGATTGGGCTGGAAACATTGATGACCGAAAGAGCACAACTGGAGGAGCATTCTTCATGGGTGACAGACTTGTCACATGGATTAGCAAGAAGCTTGGATGCATTTCTCAGTCTACTATAGAAGTAGAGTATGTGGTTGTTGCTACAAATTGCTCCAATATTGCATGGATCAAAAAATTACTGGAACATGTGAATATGAAGATCAATGAACCTGCAATTATCTACTATGACAATACTAGTGCAATAAAAATTTCTAAGAATCTAGTCATGCATGCTAAGACCAAGCATATTGCTATAAAGTATCACTATCTGAGAGAAAAAGTGCAAGAAAAGGAGGTGACTCTGGAATATGTTCAATCAAAGGAACAATTAGCTGATATATTCACCAAGCCATTACCAAAAGATACATTTGAGTACCTAAGATAGAGACTAGGGGTCCAACCCTTGTCTATCAGTCAGTAAACTGACTAGGAGGTTGCTTCATCCTATACAAAATCTAAAGATCAGTCATGTTGATGTAGAAACTAAGATAAAAAAAAATAGATTCATATGTACACAGGAAGTTACAAGTATGCACCAAACACCAGAGACATTATGTTACTGAGGGATAGGGAAATTCAAGAAATATATTATATAAAGGGATGGAACATGATATAGATAATTTTTGTTTGGAATTATTGTCAAAGGGAGAGATGATATCATTATCTTAAGGGAGAGATTATTGGGAGAGATTATCTCATTGATCATAAAAGATTATATCATTATCTATGAAGTGAAGTTCCTGAGAGTCAGAAGGAAGAGTTAATCAATATTCAAAGGGAGAGAAATTTATTACATATGAAATATCCATCTAAGGGAGAGAACTAACTAAGGGAGAGAGTTCAGACAAAGAGAGAGATTATTGTCAAAATAAAAAGAGATTATCAAGAAGAGGAATATTCAAGGAAGAGAACATATCAGAATAGAGACATTAGATGCTACATCTATCAAGAGAAGGGATTGAAGATTGAAGATAATGTTTCTATATGAAACAAATCTAATCTATTTGTGAGCTTACCAAAATCTAGACATTTGTAATAGTTACATTAGGAAAGCTTGATGAAACTATTATATTTCATATTGTATTAGTGATAGTATAGTCTGGTAATGTAGTATGTTGCCATCAATGCCAAAGGGAGAGATTGATGACATGTAACTGATTGAATTTTTGAAGATGTTAAGTTCATCACCGAAATGTAGAAGGATAATGCAAGACATTAAATTAGATAATGGATTGTATTTTCATTGATGTCAAATTGATATAATATAATAATTTATAATCAAAGTGTCAAAGACTTCAGAGAATCAAAGAGAAAAAGATTATTATTTCAATAATGCATAAAAGACAAGTATTCACTATGTGACTTCAAACACCAATGGTCAGTGGAACCCGACAGACAGAGATCATCAAAAGTTAAGTCACAGTGATGACCAAGAAAGAACACCAATGATCATTACCAATGAGCAGAATCACAAGCATAAGCAATGGCAATAAACATAGTGTAAACTGACAGAGAAGCCCAAGGAGAACTGGAGTTTTGACTGAATCTATCAAAGAGTTAAAACACTGAAATTAACTTGAGTTTAGAAATGACAAAATTTCTAGCTAGCGGAGCTAAATATAGACTTAAACAGTAGTTATCTTTGTTTTCATCGACAAGATAAAGCTAGAGATAAGTAAAGGATTTAAAGTTGTTTTAAACAGTTGGCAAGAAGATCTCTGCAAGATAAAACATGAGTTTTGCTTTAAATCTAATTGGTGAGAATTGTGGATCATGACAAGATCAATAAAATCAAGAACCTAACAACGATGATATCATGTCCATAAAGAGATAACTTAATTCATTACGAATTAAGTGGGTGAATGAATGAAAAGAGGATGTTGAAGAGAAACTTCATACAGTCCTGATCAATCAAGCTGAGGAAAGAGCTAAATTTTTTTGTGGACACTAAGCAACAAAGCACAACATCATCAAGCATAATTAAAGTAGATAAAAGGTATTAATAGAGATATATTGATCAGATTAGTTTTATGATATTACAATAGATCTAAAAATCTACAAGTATAAGTTGTATATGTGAACATATCATACTATCTCAATTTAACCATTGATTCAGAAAGTCTCTTAACCAAGCGGTATTTAAAGATCCTTTCTATATTAAGATATATTCCAAGGAGTATAAAAATTTTGATCATGAAGATAGCATGAGATGCCAGATACCTATTAATAGGCCAAGTGAGTGTTTGATCAAGGAAGGTAGCATAGAGATGCCTGATATCAAGTGATAGACTAAAATTTTAAACCCTCTAACAAGGTCACACCTAACAGTGTGTTTTTAACCTTTAACAGGGTTGGCTCTTCACCGAGCTCACTTCAGAAGAGTGAAAATTTTGGGTTACCGGTCCCAAGTGGTTTTTCCCTTAACAAGGTTTCCACATTAAAAATCCATGTGTCAATGTGTTTATGAGTCATTACTTTAGTGTTTTGCATTACACATAGATTAACTAGATTGATCGGTATACTCTAGATAATTTACTGTCTTTCGGTAAAATAACAGACAACTATTCGATAAACATATATTATAAGGTTTAACAAAGCATTCTGAGCAGTAGTAATTTGATAATTTTATTTGAAGGCATTTATCTTATAGGACTGAAGATAACTAGAGGCTTAATATTGTGGTACTAAGTTTTTGGGTTGATTATTGGAATATTTTTTAGGCCACTGATTCACCCTGCCTCCCCTCTCAATTATTACTAACATAAACATGCAAATCAAAATCATCAGATTTATTATACCATAAGACATAATCCATTGTTCCTTTCAGATATCTAAATATTCTTTTCATAGCAGTAAGGTGTGTCTCTTTAGGATCTATTTGATATCTTGAAACAATTCCAACTACATTAGCAATAGCTGGTTTGGTGTGAGTCAGATATTGCAAGCCTCCAATCATAGATTTGTACTTTGTCTAAAAAAAACTCTGAGATTCATCGGTAGTAGTGAGCTTGTGACCAATAACCATAGGTGTTCCAACAGGTTTACAATCTTCCATTCCAAAAAAAATTAGCATTTCTTTAAGATACTTTGTCTAAGAAATAAAAATACCATTCTTGTTCTGATTAATTTGCAGTCCAAGGAAAACATTCATTTAAGAAATCATTGACATTTTAAATTCATTTTCCATTTCCTTAGAATTTTTTTTTCTCATTACATCATTTCCTCCAATAACAATATCATCAACAAAAAATTCAACTATTAGAATTCCATCTTCACTAGTTCTCAAGTACAAATTACTATTTTCATTACCTTTTCTAAAACCAAGACAAAGTAGATACCTATCCAATCTTGCATTCAGCTCTCTAGGTTCTTGTTTCAGTCCATACAAAGCCTTCTTCAACTTGAAAATCATATTCTCATCTTGTGTTAGAGGAAATCCATCAGGTTGTTCAATATATGCTTCCTCTTCTAGATCTCCATTCAGAAATGCAAATTTCACATCCATTTGATATACTTTGAAGTCTTTGTGTGCAGCATAAGCAATAAATAATCTTACAACCTCAAGCCTAGAAATAGGAGAATTTTTTTTTTCAAAGTATATACCTTCTTTTTGTGAGTATCCTTTACAAACCAGTCTTTCTTTATTTCTTACAACCAATCCTTCTGCATTCATCTTGTTTCTAAAAACCCACTTAGTTCCTATAACATTCTTGTCTTTAAGTCTAGGTGTATCTACCCAAAAATGGTTTGAGCCTGCTAGTCTACATTTTTTTAACATTTTTGAACCAAAAGTCACAATGTTCTAATAGATCAAATGTCTAAATTAGACATTGAACTTGAGACAGCCAAAAGGGAGAAAGCTAGAGAAAGCAGAAACAATTGCTGCTACTTTAGAGATGAAGAAGAAGATTGATTTCCTACAATCTTCTGGATTTTCCCATGATGGTGTTGAAAGTGCTACAACATAAAAAGCCAAGGCCTCTACCTTCCAAGGTAATGATAGATTCCAAAGGAGACCGCTTCATGCAGAAAGGTACAAGCAATTTTCTTTCATTGTTATTCATGGTTATCCCAATACAGTACCAAATGAGATTGGGGATAAACTCCCAAAGTTTTTAGGAAATAATGTTATTACTTGTGAGGTACACTTAAGAAAAAAAATAATATCATAAATGACATTAACATTAATCATGAATATGTCTTTATGAAACTTTTTGTTCAATCCTTAGTTGAAGATGTTAGGGAATGGTTTAGAGGGCTATCTAATGGTTCTATGGGATCTATGGATGAATTGATAGATTTATTTAAAGATAAATATGGTGATAAGACAAATGAGGGATTCTTTTTGAATGAATTTAAAAATATAAAGAAAAATTCAAATTAGGAAGTTATTGAATTCAATACAAGGTTCCAAAGAGCTATGCATAAGATTTTCCAGAAGATGAAACTTGATGAAAAGGTCTATCTTGCTACATATTTAAATGCTTTTGATTCTAAAATGGGATACTCTCTCCAAGACAAGAAGCCTTACTAAAGCTTATAAGGCAGCTATTAATATAGAAATGAATAGAAGAGCATCAAGAAAAATGGGTAGAAGGGATGATGGGCGGTTTAGTAGGAGTAATCAAAAGGAACCAGAATACAAAGATTATAAAGCTCCATAGAATAGTAGTTCATCCTATAATAGTTATAATCCCAAAAATAGGATGCAGAATCGCCCATATGGTACCCAATTTAAGGATGGTAAACTTATTATCCCGCAAAGAAAGGACAAACCTAATAATAGGACTCCTGGTCCTTTGCATAAAAATTATGTTAACATGTGCAATGATGCTTATTGGTGTGAAGATTTTCAAGCCCCACATAATTCTGATTTTTGTGTTGTTTCTCTAGACATGAATGTAAATGAAGAACAGGGTGAGGTAGAATGTGAGTTGTGTGATCATAATGGTTTTTCTATGACTGATTCTTATTCATGTCTTGATGTAGATTCTGATAATGAAGTTGAGAACCATGATATGTATGGTTCACAAGGTAGAGTAGAAGTATATCATCAACAAGTTTTGTCTGATAGTGAAGAAGAAAAGGTTGATAATATAAGATGTTATGCTCAAAATAGTTAGGAATCTACAATAGTGAGAAAACCCTCTGATGAGGAAAGAGAAATAATTACAGTTGATCTGGTTACTAAAGAAAGAAGTAATTATAACTTAAGGAATAGAGTAGTTGGTGATGCAGGTAGCCAACCAGCTGGCATATTTATTGAAGAAAATAAAGCAGATGCCAAGAAGACACAAAAGAAGGAAGGACCTATTGAAACTGTAAGTAAGACAAAGGTAAAAATTATAAACAAGTTGATTGGTTCAAACATTGTATATGAGGAAAAGGCCAAAATATCATCAACAAGTTCTTCCCCTCCTAAAGTGGAAAATAAGAAATCAAAGAAGGAAGAGTAACTCTAAACATTCAAGTTGAGGATATTAGTATTATTGAGAAACAAAAGTCCTCTGATGTAAAATATGCCTCTATTGATATGGGTCAGTGTTTGTCACAAATGACTATTAAAGTTCCATTTTTATAAATGATGAGAATTAAAGAACATAAAGAAAAGGTCCTTACAATGCTAAATGGCATTTCTTCAAGACCAGAAGGTGTCGAAAGGATAAAAACCATACATGATAATTCTGACAGCAAAGGAAAAGACTCTGAAGGAATGATTTTAAAAATCCCTCAAATTTATCTAAATACAAACACTTCCTCGGGAGTTGTTGATTCATTTTTCTTAACTTTGGTTATTAATGGTAAGATGCTTATAATTTGTATGATAGATTCTAGATCATCTAACACTGTTATGCCTACAGAGATAATGAGGTCAATGGGATTACAGAGTAGACTTAACAGTCTTTTGTAAAACCTCTCACAAGGTGACATTTCTACATTGAATTGTTTAAAGACCTCTCACAAGGCCACTCCTTATAGGTGATTAAATCCTCTAACAGGGTCACACCTAATAGTATTTTATTGTAACCTTTAATAGGGTTGGCTCCTAACAGGGTTCACTTCAGAAGAGTGGAAAACAATGACTAGTTGCAATTGGTGGTTTTTCCCATATTGGGTTTCCACGCTAAAACTTGGTATTATATGTATACATTTTAGTTGCTTTATGGTTTATGTTTCTGCAATTAATTACTAAATATAATCATAGTTAATATCTTAAGCTTTTCTAAATTAATCGAGTGACAGTAGAATATTTGTGTTAACTGAGCAATAGTGATTATTTGTTTAAGACATCTAAGGGACTTGGATTTGTTTTTGTGGTAACTGATTCACCCCTCCCCTCTTATTTACTCAACTCATTTCCAATAATTGGTATTAGAGCACCAAGTGCTTTTAGGGAAGGTTTCAAGGCCTAAGCTAAAGATCAGAGATGTCTTACAGAAGGGAGATCTTGAAGCTTAACAAAGACAATTTTGCAACATGGAAAGATTTGATGAGACTACATCTATCTACCATTGGAGATACTGGTTTAAAATTCTTGGATCATAGGTATGTGGAACCACCAAGACCTTTGAATATGGATCAGATGATGGACATGAAGCATCACAACATAATGATGATTGATATAGCCTCTGCACTCAGCTATTCCAAATTTGATGGAGTCAAGGACCGCCCTACTGCCTTTGATATGTGGAAACAAACTACATGATATTCATGGAGGAGATGTCAATGTAAAGAGAGCCAAAGAAGAAAGTCTCTAAGGTCAATTTGATCTAATGAAAATGAAAGAATAAGAGGACATTACAAAATATAGTGAAAGAATCAAGAAAAGTGTCAATGCCATCAGAGCTATCGGTGGAGTAATTGAAGACACAATAGTGGTTAGCAAGGTATTGAGAACTTTAATTCCTATCTATATAATCATATTTTCAACTATTCAAGAAATGAGAGGCAGTAATGGTTTAACTCTAGATGGATTGATTGGTAGATTATCAGATTTTGAGTTGGAAAAATTTGATAGTTACTCTCCTAATCTTGGCAATCTTGAGTCTACATTCAAAGCTAAATTAAACCTTGGAAAGATGAAAATAAAATAGATTGACAGTGATAGTGATGATGAATTTGATGATGAAGATCTAGAAATCATTGAAGCATTACATGCAAGGAGAGCTGCAAAAGGAAAAGGACAGTACAAGGGAAGAATACCATTAATTTTCTTTTTATGTGATGAGGTTAGTCACATTGTTGCTAAGTGTCCAAAAAAGGAAGACAAAGGTGAGAAAAAGTTCAACAAATATAAAGGCAAGAAAGATTGCAAGAGCTATAAAAGATACAAACATAAAGGTAATAAATCTTGCTACATTGATAAATATTTTGATAGTGATGAATATGAAGATGAAATGGTTTACATTGTTGTTAAGGATGAGTCAGATAATGAAGATAATGAAAAGACAACACTATATTCTAATATTAGCAAGAATGACACTTGGATAATTGATAGTGGTTGTTATCACCACATGATTGGTGATAAAACCAAATTTGAACATCTTTAGCACTATGATGGTGGGAGTGTCAATTTTGGGAATGATGAACCCTGCTATGTGAAAATTAAAGGTTGTATTTCTTTAACATAAGGAATCAAATGTGATAATGTTTATTGGGTTGAAATACTAAGGCACAATCTGCTAAGTGTGGCACAACTGAATAACATTAGTTTCAAGGTAGAATTAATGAATGGTAAGGCCAAGCTCCTAGATGGTAAGGGAAACCTAGTTGGAACTGGCTGACAAACTAAAGGTAATCTATTTTATTTTGATCTCAATGAAAGTTCATGTTTTGTTGCACAAGTAGAAGAAATATGGTTATGGCATAAAATATTATGTCATGTGGAGTTTGATAACTTGGTTAACATAAGCAAGAACAAAAGAGTAAGAGGAATTCATATTTTGAATAAACCTGAACTAGAAATATGCAAACAATGTCGAATTGGGAAGATGGGAAAAACTAGCTTCAAGAGCAATAACTACAATATAGAAGAACTCTTGGAATTGGTACATACTGATTTATGTGGACCAATTGGAACAAAAAGTTACACAGGTGAGAAGTATTTTATTCTATTTGTTGACGATCATTCCAGAATGATGACTATTATGTTTCTCAAGGAAAAATCATAAGCTTTTTAGAAATTCAAATGGTACCTAGCCAGAGTTGAAAAACAAATAGGAAAGAAACTTAAATGCTTAAGATCTGATAGAGGAGGAGAATTCATTTCCAATGAATTTTACAATGAAAGAAGAATAAAAATAAAAGTATCTACCCCAGGTACTCCATAGCAGAACACTATTGAAGAGAGAAGGAAAATATCCATTATGGATTGTGCAAGAACCTTGATCATTGAAAAGAATGTTGCTACCAAATACTGGAAAGAAGCCATCGGAACTATAATTCACACCTTGAACCAAGTTCAACTAAATAAAGGTACTAAGAAGACACCTTTTGAATTATAGTATGGCTATAAACCTAATGTTCATTATTTAAAAGTATTTGGAAGTAAATGTTACATCTTGAAGGAAGAAAGAAATGGAAAATTTGATGTAAAAGGTGATGAAGGTATATTCCTAGGCTATGTTGGAATAATGATCTATTTGTCATCAGTGAATACACTTAGTGAAAACACTTATTCGATTTTGAAAGCTTACTGAGCTCATCACTCAGTCCACAGCCTATACCGAGTATTCAGTAAAGCTCACCGATCAAACAGTTCAAACCGAGCAGTAAGGCAGTCACTGAGTATATGAGAAGAACAGCAGTTACCGAGCAGACAGTAGTCACCGAGCTTCACTTTAACTACCGAGTCATCAGCTGAAGTCAGTTACTACCGAGTCACCAGTGGTTACCGAGTGACACTATATCTACCGAGTCACCATAGCTACCGAGTTCCAAGCTACACTTCGGGACTAGTATGGACCGAGCTTCTACTCTTACCGAGAGCATTACGATGCCGAGTATTGTAGTGGATGCCGAGTATCAGAAGATCACCGAGCCAGCTTGAGGAACCAAGCTTCTATCGACTCAGTAATATTTTTTTCACCTATGTAAGGCCGACTTAAGAATGAGTTTATGTTATTAATTTGTATGAGGCCGACCTTATGAATTGTAAATTGTAATTATGGACGGTATATATATGTAATTTATTATACCATCTGATGTATGGAATTATGTAAGATGTATGGATATGCAAAATTAGAAAGAGCAGAGCAGAGACTGCATTAAGGTAGCAGACCAGAGCATTTTCGCCGAGTTGGTAAAGGAGCAGAAT
>MU227374.1:8753-24915 GCA_018584345.1 Thuja plicata | reverse complement strand
AGTGCATACTTCATTGTATGTTTGTAAATCCTCTAACAAGGTGGACCTAGCAGTCCAAATTGCTTCTAACAGGGCAGATCATCAGAAGTGATCATTGTAAGCCTTAACCGGCCAACTTTTACTGCAGTACTAAAGTTTTGTGGGTACCATCCCCACCCCAGTTTTACTTTCTATTTGGAAGGTTTCTGGGTTACCAATCTTTGTGTTATGTGTTATGAATGATTACATTCTCATGCTTGCAGTAGATTAGATGAATGAATGGTTAGAGAATGTAAAAGTACAGAAATGTTTTAAAGTTTTAAGTGTTACTGATTCACCCCTCCCAGCTCAGTAACTTGGTTAGTCCTGAATATTTCCAACAGGCTATTCCTGTAAAAGAAAAGCATATAAATGTTTGAATATTTATACTCATAAATTCATAGAAAGTGTGCATGTAAGGATTGATGAGTTTGCAGAAAGAGGTGAAGAAAAGAGCAGTAAAGAGCCTCGAGATTACAAAAAATTTGTATATTATGAACCTAATACTATACCAAAGACACAAGCAATGGTGATTGGACAGCATCCTTGTGAACCATTAAATTCATCTGCACAAACTCAAATAGTTCAACCTAAGTTGCAACCTATGCAACCTGAGGTGCTGGTAGACAAAACTGAGTCACAGAATGAAGAGACATAGAGGGAGCCGAGTCACAGACAAAGGTGCCTGAGTCTTAGACAGAGGTGCCTGAGTCTCAGACAGTGGAACCTGATTATGAGAAAGAAGAGCATAAAAAAACTTTTGAGCATGGTGAACCCAGTGGAACAAGTCTAGAATCAAGAAGGAAGGATCTTGTACTTGCAAAATATGTCAGAAGGCATCATGCACCAGAAAAAAATAATTGGAGATCAAACAGAAGGTGTAATGACAAGGAACAAAATTAAAGGTACATGTTTTCTTAGTGAAATTGAACCTAGAACTATTAAAGATGCATTTAATGATGAAAGCTGGATTGAAGAAATGAATGAAGACATTGAGAAGATAGAAAAGAACAAAACCTAGACTCTTGTACCTAGACCAAAAGATAAGAATGTGATTGGTACTAAGTGGGTTTTCATAAACAAGATGAATGAAAAATGAGAAGTTTCTAGACACAAGGAAAGATTAGTATGTAAAGGATATGCTCAAGAAGAGGGTATTGATTATGGAGAAACTTTTTCTCTTGTTGCAAGACTTGAAGGAGTCAGAACTCTTCTGGAATATGTTGCACACAAAGGATACAAGGTATATCAAATGGATGTAAAATCTTCTTTCCTAAATGGAATTCTTGAAGAGGAAGTCTACATTGATCAACCTGAAGGTTTTTTAGATCCTAAAAAAAGGAATATCGTTTGGAAATTACACAAAGCATTTTATGGACTAAAGAAAGCTCCTAGAGCCTGGTATAAAAGACTGCATGGTTACTTGATAAGCATTGGATTTCAGAGAATGAATGACAATAGTAGCTTGTATATCAAAGGACCTTAGAACAAGATACTGTTAGCAGAAATATTTGTTGATGACATCTTGTTTACTAGATATGATGACTTATGCAAAGCATTCTCAGAAGCTATGAGTAAGGAATTCAAAATGTCTATGTTTGGTGAAATCAAATTCTTTGTTGGTTTACAAGTTTATCATATGAAGGATGGTATCTACATTACCTAGTCTAAATAAATCAAAGAGATACTGGAGAAATTTGGGATGGAAGACTCCAGACCAGTTGGAGCACCTATGCCTACTAGACATAAGTTTTCTAAGGATGACGATTCAAAGGAAGTGAACCAGACTACCTACAGATCCATGATTGGTAAAATTCAATATGTTGTTCACACCAGACCTGATATTGCATTAGCAATTAGTATTGTTGCAAGGTTTTTAGCTAATCCTAGAGAGAATCATTTTATAGCTATCAAAAGAATTTTGAGATATCTTAAGGGTACTAAAGATTATGGATTATGGTATAAGAAAGGAGGAAACTTTGAATTGAAGACTTTTATTGATATTGACTGGGCTGGAAGTGTTGATAACAGAAAGAGCACAAGTGGTGGAGCATTATTTCTTGAAAAAAGGTTAGTCTACTAGACAAGCAAGAAATAGAACTACATTTCTCAATCTACAGGAGAAGCAAAATATGTTGCTGCAGTAGTAAATTGTTCCAACATCATATGGTTCAAGCAATTGTTTTTCAGGTATGAAGGTGAAAATCACAGAACCAATCATTATCTACTGTGATAACACCAGTGCTATTAACATTTCAAAGAACCCTATGATGCATACTAAGACTAAACATATTGCAATAGAGTATCATTTCTTGAGAGAATTGGTTCAGGACAAGGATGTAAGATTGAAATATGTGAATACTAAAGAACAAATTGCAGACATATTCACAAAACCATTATCTAAGGATGCATTTTTTTATCCTACAGGAAAGCTAGGGGTAATTCCCCTGATTGAGGCTCACTAAAATACAGTTTAGTGATGCATCAACTGAGCTACATAATAGATTTAACATGTTGATGTAGATATTTAGATCTTATTGCATATGAATTGGTACAAACAAGTACATTACAACTTCATTATATATGTTAGTTGGTGTCTTTGTCATTGGTTGTCAAAGAGGGAGAGATTGCTATATGTCATAATGATCAGTGAAAGAGGGAGAGATTACTATATGTTAGTAAAGATTACTGATGGAGAGATTGATGACAGAGGGAGTTTTTGGATGAGAATCAGAATAAAGCTAAAGACATTAATATAATTGGATGATAATCAGAATGAAGCTAAGGAAATTAATAAAATTTCATTCTTATGTCTATTGCTCTATAATTATTTGTATTATGACATGTTGTGTTGCCATCAATGCCAAAGAGGGAGATTTTTTATGACAATTATTTAATTATGTATTGTCATTCATGTTTACAAAAGTATAGTGATGTTTACACAAATCTCTAATCCTATACGAGCATAGTCAGTTCATGCCAAGCACTCTCGGGAATTGAAGAGGACCAAAGTGTTTTTCAGTTCTAACCGAGTTCACTCACGCATTACAATGTTGGTCGGGCATTGAAGGATTTCAGTGTTGACCGAGTAAAATAGTTAGTGTCATCCAACTAACAATACATTATATTTTATGGATAAATAGTTATATGCAGCCAATAAACACATGAGTTTTATTGATTATTCGAAAGGATATAAAAGATGACTTGACAAGGCTTATCATATATATATAATTTCAAGTTTGGATTGGGACAAAGTGAGAAAGAGTGTGTTTATGATATGAAGAGTGAAGGTGAAATCAAATGGGATTCTGATTAAGGATAGAACACAGAGGACTAAAACACAATATCCGATCAGTGAGGATCAATTATTTAATCTAGAATAGAGATTTGAATGAGCAAAGATAATTTCTTATCAAAATAGGTCAATCCATTGTTACTTTCTAACAATTGTAGCAGTGATCAAAATATCTTTACAGAGTAGACTTAACAGTCTTTTATAAATCCTCTCACAAGGTGACATTTATACATTGAAGTGTTTAAAGACCTCTCACAAGGCCAATCCTTACAGGGTGATTAAATCCTCTAACAAGGTCACACCTAACAGTTTGTTATTGTAACCTTTAACAGGTTTGGCTCCTATTAGGGCTCACTTCAGAAGAGTGAAAAATTGTGACTAGTTGCAATTGGTGGTTTTTCCCATATTGGTTTTCCACATTAAATCTTGGTGTTATCTGTGTACATTTCATTTTCTTTATGGTTTATGTTTCTGCAATTAATTACTAAAGATAATCACAGTTAATATCTTAAGATTTTCTATGTTAATCGAGTGCCAGTAGAATATCTATGTTAACTGAGCAAGAGTGACTATTTGGTTAAGACATGAATATGAATATGAAGCCTTGTTTTTGGTATTAAATATTTCTACTAAGCATGGAATTAAATTCTTAAAAGTCTATGGTGATTATGAGCTTGTAGTAGCACAAGTTAGATCCAAGTATGCCGTAAAAGATGATAGATTAAAAATGTATAAACATGCTATTTGGGATCATATTGAATTGTTTGACGCCTTTAACATTGAATGGATAGAAAGGTCAAAAAACATCATGGAAAATTTTATAGCTAATGTTTCTTTAAAGAATGGTGATTTGACTTTGAGTGGGGTATCAATAGTTGAAGTTAAGAGTAGACCAGTTTTCCCTGATAATGTTTACAACTAGCAAGTTTTTAAAGATGATCAGGATATTCTCAGGTTTATTCAGTGCCTTAACCATTATGAAGACCAGCATGTATATTGTAACTCTTTAGTTGAGGTAATTGATGGCAAGGATATTTTTTTGGGGAATGAGGTTGTCTAGTTGAGTTCTAATCAAATTCCTAAAGGGTTGATAGAATTAAAAGCATTGATTAATAATCAAGATGATCATTTATCAAAAATGAGAAATGCTAAAATTGAGGATTTAGAGGAAGTAAATCTAGGATCAGAAACCACACGTCAAATAGTGTATATTGGAAAAAGGTTAGATTCCCATGTTAGATCAAATCTGATAAAATTGTTAAGGAAACATAAGCATGTATTTTCCTAGTCCTATGAGGACTTGAAAGCCTATAGGGAGGATCTTTGTCAACATGAGATCCCACTAAAACAATATGCTAAGCCATTCAGAAAAAAGAAGAGATCATTCAACCCAATATTGGCCCCCAAAAAGCAACAAGAATTAATGAAGTTAAGGGATGCATGGATTATTCAACCCATAAGACATTCAACTTGGGTCTTTAATTTAGTCCCAGTAAGGAAAAATAATGGTGATATAAGGCTTTGTGTTGATTTTAGGAACTTGAATATTGCATCTCTAAAGGATAATTACTCTTTTCCTAACATGGAGCCGATGTTGCACAATTTTACTGGTTGTGATTTATTGTCAATGATGGATGGTTTTTTAGGCTACAACCAGGTATTAGTAAAGGAATCAGAGAAATTTAAAATTTAATTCACTACTCCATGGGGAACATATGTGTACATTAGAATGCCCTTTGGTCTTATAAATGTAGGGGAAACATTACAGAGAGCCATGGATGTTTCATTTAGAGAATTTATTGGTTTATTCATGGTGATCTATCAAGATGACTTGACAACATATTCCAAGAAAGAAGAGGACCATTGTGCACATTTAGAAAACATTTTGATCAAGGCTTTGGAATATGGTGTTTCTTTGAATCCTTAAAAATGTCAGTTTGCAGTAACATGAGGAAATTTTTTGGGACATATGGTATCAAAAGAGGGAGTAAGAATTGACCTAGAGAGGATAGAAGCAATTTAGAAGGTCACTGCTCCAAAGGATGTCAAAGGGGTACAATCTTTCTTAGGTAAAATTAATTTTGTAAGAATATTTATCGCTAACTTTGTAGAGATTGGTAAGCCTATAATTAAGTTATTTAAAAAAGATGCAAATTTTAAATGGGATGAAGAAGCAAAATTTTCTTTTATAAAAATCAAGAAGGTAGTTTTTGAAGCACCTGTTTTAAGATCTCCTGATTATGGTAGGCCATTATCATTATTTTCTTTTGCATCTTTTCATACAATTGTTGTTGTGTTACTACAGAAGGATGAGGAGGGTTATGAGAATACCATTGCATTTTTTAGTAAATCCCTCCAAGCTGCAGAGTTGAACTATGAGATGATGGAAAAACAAGCATATGCCCTTGTTAAAACATGAAGTCATTCAAGCCTTATTTGGGTTGAGAAAAAGTAATTGCATATGTACCTCATGCAGCAATTAAGGATATTCTTACTCAGTCAGAAGTTACTGGTAAACGATGCAAATGGATAAATAGGATTCAAGAATTTAGCTTGGAAATCCACATTACCAAATTAGTAAGAGGATTAGGCCTAGCAAAGTTAATGACTAAAGAGAATATAGATTTGGTTCAGATAAATAATGCAAAAATACAAGATTCAACAGTGACTAGTATTGAAATACAGCTCTATTATGTTGATATCATGTACTATCTCAAAAATGTCAAGTGCCTTGAGATTATGACTGAAAATCAGAAATGAACTCTCAGGTTGCAAGCTCAAAGATACACATTAGTACAAGGAGATTTATATTGGAAAGATAGAAATGGTGTACTTTTGTTATGTCTAGATGAGGGGAAAGCTAAAAAGGTCCTAACATAAATACATGCTAGTGTGTGTGGTGGACATTAATCTGTCAAAACTATTGCTCATAAGATCTTGAGGGCTTGTTATTATTGGCCTTGTTTATTCAAAGACGCCCATTCCTTTGTTAGAAAGTGTGAACCCTGTCAAAGATTTTCAAACAAGATGAAGTTTTTAGGTGCTCTATTGTTCAACCCTATAGTTTTTAAGGCACCTTTTTCCATGTGGGGGATTGATTTCAATGGGGGGTTCTCAAAAAAATCTAGTGGTGGACATAGTTGGATATTAGTTGCTAAAGATTACTTCACAAAATGGATAGAGGTAATTCCTACAAAGAAGGAATCTAGTAAGGTGGTTATTGATTTTCTGATGGAGAATGTTCTGACCAGATTTGGTGTCCCTATAAAATTGATAACATACAATGCTATGTGTTTTAGGTCAGAATAATTTAAGGATATCTGTGATGAAATGGAATTATGATGTCATACTCTTCCCCATATCATCCCTAAGCCAATGGGCAAGCAGAATCAAGTAATAAGAGTATCTTGAAATTTTTGAAAAAGACCTATGATAAAAATAAGAGAGCTTAGCATTCAAATCTGAAACTTTCTTTGTGAGCTGATAGGATCACTATGAAGAAGGCAACAGGGAAATATCCCTTTGAATTAGTACATGGTATTCAATCTAGAATGCCTGTAAAAAAATTTCTTCCAATGTACAAGTTCATCCAAGACGAGGAGCTAGATGTTTCTGAGCCTATGCAAGAAAGAATGATTCAGCTAGTAGAATTGGATGAAATTAGAAAAGACAATCAAAAGAAAAACATAAAGTTATAGAAAAGAATGAAGTACATGTTTGATAAAAGAGAAAGTGATAGGAAGTTCCATCCTGATGACTTGGTTCTTCAATGGAATGTCAGAGTTGAAGACAAGGGGAAGCATAAGAAATTAGAGTCATTATGGTTAGGCCCCTTTGTCATTCACAAAATTTTTGGAAAATATTCATATTTCTTAGGGAATATGGATGGAGAGGTATTTGAATTTCCAGTGCATGGAAAATTCTTGAAACCTTTCTTCAATTAGTTTTGTTTTCCATGCACAGTAGCTTTGTATTTTATGTACAGGTGTGTTTGCTTTCTGTTGTGTGTTTCCTTCTAGTTGGGTGATTTATTTTTGCAGTAGGTTAGTTTTTTGTGTTTTTCTTCCCATAGATTTGTGGTTCTTGCTATAAAATTGTGTTCAAACATCCTCAAAAAGAGCCATTGTTGGGTAGATTTCTATTTTTTGAGTCTTGCTATAAATAATTGGGGTTCCCAGTGGTAATTTTTGCCTAAATGTCAAAACCTTTCGGAGTACTATCAAATTTTCTTGTAAATGTTGATCTCCAAGCAATGAAAGCAATAAAAGGTGTGAAAACCTTGTTGGTTGTTTTTCCAATTTTGTAGTCTGCCAGAAATTTTTTTGAAAACCCCAATCATTTCTATGCTTAAGAGTTGAAAATCATGTCTGAAGTTGTCAAAATACCTTTTCATGTAGTGATCTTCAAGCCAAAATTGAGAAAGAATGTAATAACCATAAGTCCTAGGTCATCCTTTATTAAAAAATGGCTAAAACCCTAGTTCTTTCAGACATATTTCTATTTTGAATTTACTTTATCGTAACTTAAATTCATTGATATATCATGTGCTTTCCTTTTTAAAGTCAAGTTGCTAAGTCTCTTAAAGCTCTAAGAATATTCCATTTTTTTATGAGACTTAGCAAAAATTCCTTGTCGCTGATGAGACCATTTTATTGTCTCCATTATATTAATCTTTAAACTCTATTTTTAAGTATTATCAGAACAATTGTGAACTTTTAGTCAGTTGAACTTATGTCAAGTATAGATAGATGTTAGAATAGTCCCAAAGGATAATTGAGAGGGGGGGGTGAATCATTTATCAGCTAATTTAATTCTTTTATTTTATTAACTCTAGAATACAATAAAGTAAATGCACATTCAGATAACACAATAGACAACACCACAATTTGGTTATGGGGAAACCAAATGGTAAAACCTCGGTGGGAATTAACACTCACAATGAACTATACTTGTTTATGATAGTCCCTATTAGAAGATCTTGCAACCCTATTAGGATTTATTCTTTACAATGCAATAAGTATAGTGACCTGGTTAAGGGTCTGACCCTGTTAGGAGTCTTTTACAAATAACCCTGTTAAGGGTGAGGACTCACTATCCAAAATCTCACTGCTTCAATGGTGAAGGCTACAACCTTATGTAGAATAGATATGCACTATATCTGATGATAAACTGTAGAGTAGACCTTCTTTCTTGATCAGTTCCAATGTATTGTAATCTTTCACTTCTTCTTTAGATAGATCCTTGATGAATGAAACAAAATTGATATTCTGCTCTGTACTTTTTCTGTCTCTTATCTTCTCATTCACACTTAGCGTTCCACAAATGAACTACTATAAGTATCTTCCACAAAGTATGAGATCATGGGACCTATTAGGAAACTCTTCATAAAATCCTTGTTGGCTTAACTAATCATGCAAGAATAATTACAACTATGCAATATAAACTGAATAGACGCGACACTTCACAAAGTTGGCCTCACCAAATTAACTCTAACATTGCAATCTTGTTGAAACACATTTGGTGCCTTTAGATAACTATCTTCAACTCATAAATAATCTTGAATATACACACACATATCCTGAAGATAGAAGAAACTCAAGAACTAATGTAATATGTTGTCTCTGTACAGACAAACTCTAGAAACTGTAACTGTCGTAAACAGAATTACACAACACAACTAAAACTTCATATCTGAGTCTGCATGTATGTACAAAATATAAACAACATGTCTACAACATGAATATAACCATGCAAGGCTTGATAACATCATTCTGATAAGTACATACAGAATACTACTGTATATTATATGTTGTCATCAATGACAAATATACAAACAACTAGCTGCCAGAAGTAAATCTCCAACAATAGAACCATTAAACCATGGGTGGAATAGATATGTTATATTATGCCAATATTATATATATGTTGTAGTATTTCATATAATAATCAGAATGTGTGTTCTAACATCGGGATTAATTTGAATAAGCTACTTTTATGAATTTCTTTTGCATGATAACTAATCCTACCAGGAAGTAGGAGTCACTGGGAGTGGTCGACAACATTGAAGGAGGACATTAAAGACTAGCTTCGAATGGATAAGCCATCATGGAATCAAAAGACATAGCTATCGCAAATCAGGAGCCACTATTTTAGATATGCATGAATGTATCTCTACTATATTCCCTCTGAATTCTCAGCATGTTGACTTGTTTTCCCAGACTTCATTGCATATGTCGTGGGTTGTTGTGTTTCCTATTTTTTCTCTTTGGCGTTGTTTTAGTTAGTTAGTTCCTTTTTCTATTTCAGAATAAGTAAGTCAATCCTCCATTTATAGGGATGAGATTGATAGTTTCTAAGTTGAAAGATTTTTTGGAAATACAATGTTCTGATTGTATCTTGCACAACAAGTTCATTTTCAGTTTCATGTATCATTCTCATGTAATCAGTTTTGAAAGATAATGAAGTAACTTTTGGTTCATATTTTGTGTTCATATATTAGCAGAAGCTAACCAAGGGGGCCCACTTGGTAGGTGGATTAGAGTAGAGGTAGAATATATTTACTTTCTACATTTCTAGCATTCTAGATATAAGATTACAGTTTCTTCCTGCAGCATTGTACTTTGTGAATGTTCATGCAGCACCTACAAGGATAGTTATAGTGAATGCTCTAGGTTGAAAGAATAATTTTAAGTAGAGTTTGCAAGTTGTAGCATTCATTTTAGTAAGGAGTAAGTGTGTTTCCTTTTGTGCAGCCTTAGTATAGATTCCTTTCATGTACTTTACTTTTCTGAAGCATAGGTAGAGTGGCTCTTTAAGGAACTTAGTGCACATAATGTGATGTACCATTTCAAGTATACATCCCTGGGTTGACAAAATAAATGCACCTCATGATGGGAGAAGTGATCCTTAGATTGAATAAACTATTCCTAAGGCTTTGGGCATGATTACTAAGCACCTATTGTGAGGCAGTTCATTTTTGGCGCCATTGCCGAGGATGGTGTCAAGCTAAGAAACTTTTTGAGTCATTTTTCATTCTTTTAGCTAGTTAGTAGTTTGTGGTCCTAAATTTGCTTCATCAGTGTGAAGAAATCATTTTCATGCATCGAAGGGGAAGAAGAAGAGATGAATATGGTAGATTTATTCTAGGAGAACCTACAAATTTGAATAAGCAAGCTGAAGATGTTGAGTTGCCTTTTGTTGACGCAAGTCCCGAGTTTCCTGTAGCATCTTCCGCTAGAGAAAAACCTTTGATATAAGTTGTTTTTGACCTTTCACTGAAATCTTGGCCATCTTCCTTAATGATTCTAACCCAAATGCACCTATTTTTAATAATCCTGTCGCTAATATTCCTTTCCAATAGCAACACCAACTCCCAATACCTCCAGTAATGGCACAACCTACTTTCCCGTTTCCTCTACCGAGCCTTATAAACAATGCCAATCTCAAAAATATACCCTCTACAACACTTCTAAATTTTTATGGGTTGATAACTAAAGATCTTGACACATTTTTGTTTTAGTTCGACATCCTCTATTGTAGCTTTGACTGTAAAATTGATTCCCATAAACTCAAGTTATTTCCATCAACACTAAAGGAGTCGGCCTTACGATGGTTCATGGGCCTAGGAGCAAATGCAGAAGGCACATGGGATGAGATGCAGACTCTATTTTTGTAGAAGTACAAAGAATATTGCAAGGGGAGTGACCCGAGGGGAGATGACATTTTTAGAATGTCACAAAAGGAGGATGAAAATTTGGAGGACTATGTTTCACATTTTTTATACACCATGCAGAAGAATCCCCAACATGTTCTGGCGGAGGATTCACAGAAACTAGTCTTTTTGAGAGGAGTGAATGACAGCTATTTGGAAGCATTGGACCTCATGGCTGGTGGGGACATATCCCAATATTCTTGGGATGAACTCAAGAAAATCTATCTCAACTACTCCAGATCAACTGGGAAGAAAAGCAGAGGATATCAGTCTACAGTCATTAAAGGGAGCAGTTCAGGATTTTCTAAGTTGGAGATATCTAATTTGCTAGCAGATTTCAAGCAAGACATCATTAATGATGTTGCTACGCATCTTGACACCATGACTACTAAGAAGAAACATACAGATGCTGAATTGCAGTTAGCTAATTATTGTATACATTATCATAAACAAAAGAAAGACTATGGATGTAAGTTGGTGGTGAACCTGGAAAATCAACATTTTCCTATCAAGTACATGAAGATAGAAGGAGACAAAGAGCAAGTGTTCTTTGTTGCTCAACATTGACCATGGGCTTCAAGACAAGGTATGCATCAAGACCCATTACAGTTTTCAAATCCTTATAGTAGTCAATGGAAAAACAAAATTTATTAGAATACTCCTTAGTACTCTCAGCCAACCTGGAATAACCAGTGGCTTAACCAGCAAAATAACCAATGGCATAACCAGAAAAATAACTAGTGGCAACCACCGCAAGGAAATTGGCAACAAAATAACCAATAGAGGGGGCCTCCACAGTGGCCTAACCAAAATCCTATTTTTCCACAACTGCCACCACCTATCCTGCCTCCTGTAATAATGCCACCTCCTACAGCCAGTAGCCCCAATCCAAAGCAAATCCAATTTCCTGCTTAGACACAACCAAATCCAAATAGCATGCAACAAAAATAGCCAATGTATACCACTGATACACAGTAGTATCCTGCCTACACTCTAGAGATATCTGATATCTATTTGAGGTCAGGTACTACTCTACCTTCACCTGAACATCCTATTATCACAGAAGTTGCAGACACTCCTATAGCATCAGCACCTCTTCCAGAAGCTACATTACAAAATACCACCCAATCAACTCAAAAATCTAACAAAACTAATATTGAAACCTCAGTTGACCCTCCTTTTCCACAAAGGCTCACATTAGAAAAGCTTATATCCCAAGAAGAAATGCCTTTTGACATTCTTGAGCAACTGAAGAATATGCACATCCAAATACCTCTATTTCAAGCTATCAAAGATGTTCCTATCTATGGGAAAGATATTAAGGATGCATGCCTTAAAAAGCATAGAAGGAAAAAGAAGGACCCTCAAATAGTTCATGTAATAGGGAAACTTGCTGATATCATGTTGGGTAAGGTAGTTATACCCAAGTATTCAGACCCTGGAAGTCTAGTAGTAGATTTGATAAGTAATGGACAATCTGTTAAAAATTCTTTAGTTGATTTGGGAGCAGCCATAAATGTACTGACTAAAGATACAATGCATAGACTAATATAGAGGGTTTGAGAACAACATCAACAGTATTACCATATTGGATTTGATAAAAACTATCAATCCATAGCTCCCAAGATTCCAGCTTCACAAACCCCAAACCAGGCATACAGGTTGTTTGACCCTGATTCAAGAGAGGTCCTATTTCGATAGGATGTCTAGTTTGATGAGCGCCTTCCTACAATAGATACCCCACTTCCAGAGTCTACTTCACTTACCACTACTCCCTCATCTCTTCCAATTTCTTTTTAGGATGATGAGGATGATGATCTTGGTGATCCCCATTTACCTCCACCATAGGATCCTCCACCGATGCCTCAATGGGCTCATGTTACAGTTGATGATGTAGGATCTCTAGCTAGTGTCCCTTCCACTTCCCGTCACACCCAATCTCATATTGTGGGTTCTAGTCTTCTGATTCATGCTATTTGTGGTGATCCTCAAACATTAGCGGTAGTGATAGGACATACTAAGTGGGACAGTGCTATGGAGGAGGAGTATTCTTCTTTGATGAAGAATCACACTTGGGATCTTTGTTCTCTTCCTAATGGAAGAATGTTAGTGCGATGCGAGTGGTTGTATCATACTAAATTTGTTTCTAATGGTTCTATTGATAAGTACAAGGCATGTCTTGTTGCAAAGGGTTTTTCATAGGTTGAGGTTATTGATTACACTGAGACATTTTCCCCTGTTTCCAAGATGAACTCTATTCGCCTTGTCTTATCCCTCGCAGCTTCTCAGGGATGGCCCATTTTTCAGATGGATGTGAAGAGTGCATTCTTGCATGGTGATCTTAGTAAGGATATTTACATGGAGCAGCCTCAGGGATTTTTGCAGGATTCCTCCTTGGTTTGCAAACTTGGGCATTCTTTGTATGGTCTCAAATAGGCCCCTCAGGCTTGGTATGAGAAGATGGACTCCTTTCTTCTTTCTACAAGATTCACACACTGTCATTCCAATCCTACAGTCTACATTTAGTGTCTTTAGGATGAGTTTTTGATCCTTGTCCTATATGTTGATGATATTCTCATCACAAGTAGCTCATCTTCTATGATTCAGGATGTTTAGTGCGCATTCATGGAGTAGTTTGAGATGATTGACCTTGGTCTATTACACTTCTTTCTGGGTTTGCAAATTATTCATTCCCCTTCTGGGATCTTTGTTTACCAGTAGAAGTATGCTCTTGACATGCTTTAGTGCTTTGATATGCTTTATTGCAAGCCTGCTCCCACACCTTTTTAGTCAGGTGTTACTTTGTCTACCTCTTGCACTTCACCTTCAGTGGATCCTACATTGTATCGGTAGTTGGTTGGCAGTTTGTTATACCTGACATACACTTGTCCTCATCTCTCCTTTGCAGTTGGTCTAGTCTCTCAGTTCTCTCATGAGCCAAATGAGAGTCATTGGAAAGCTACCAAGCATATTTTGAGATACATTCAGGGCACACTTATGTATGGAATTCATTACACATCAGGGGCTCCTCACATTGTTGGCTTCACTGACTCAAATTAGGCTGGTGATGTTGATGATTGTTGCCCTTTTTTCCCTTTCTGTGCTTTTGGTCTAGTTTCCCCTGTCTTGTTTCCTCTGTCTTATTTTCCAAGCTTCATGTCTAAACCCTGTAAACCCTTAGTCTTTCATGCAAATGATGTAATAAACACTAAGCCTTGGCTCATTCTTTTTCATCGTTACCTTTTTAAGTCACTTAAGGCATGTGCTTTAAGTCAGGTCGCTTGATCGCTTTACCAGGATCGAATATGCTTAATCATCTCCCGACTTCGCTTTTTCCTTGTGTCGGGTGATCGCGAGAAGAAATGGAAAGTTAAAGAAATGTCTCCTGACCTTGCGCCTACCTCATGTCGCATGATCGCTTGATTAGCTCAGTCAAACAGTTAAGCTCTTTCTTCAGTCGCGTGGTCTCGTGATTAAATGGTGGTTCAGAGATAACATTCCCAACCATGCGACTAACTGTTTCATGTTAAGTGATTTCCTTCAGTCGGGATGTCACTTGAGAAAAGGCTATGACTCAGTTATTCAGAAAGTGTCACATGGACAAAAGAAAAGATGACATCTGTCACGGGGCTAGTGGTAGTCGGGTGATCGCGTGACCCTCAGTGAATATTCTCTTTTGTCTCCCGACTTCTCTTTTCACTTTGTCGCATAGTCTCTTGACCATAAGGAATATTCTGTCTGTGTCTTCCAACTTGGCTACCATTCCTTGGTCGCCTTGTCGCTAGAACAACACGATGACTCAGCTTCCTCAGTGTACAACAGATGGACCAGTGGCCGTGTGACAGATGGCATAGGACGTATGGTATCTTTTCCCTCAGTCGGGTGATCGCCAAACCGAGGAAATGGGTCACGCGACTTCGAGACTTGGTATCTTTGCCCTCAGTCGTGTGATCGCTAGATAATTTAAGGGTAGGCTCAGTTATTAGGCGATTAAATGCCAACCGTCCGATGAAAAGAATAGATGATCCAATGGCAGACGCGTGGTCGGGTGATCAAAGTGCCCTACAGAGAAAGTTCTCCCGACTCAGCGCCTTGGGGCAGTCGGATTGTCGCTAGAAAGGAAAAAGGGCACGTGCTTCAAGTTAAAGGTAAAGATTTAGGATCACCCGACTCAGCAACTAAGGGTTGTTGTGTTATCTTGTCAAAAGGCATGAGCATCTGGTGATCAGGCGACAAGCCGTGATGGTTGAAAGGTAGTCTGATATTTGTAGTATTTTTGCTCCTGTGTCTAATTCTTTCATCCATCTACTTCTCTTCTGATTCTATGATAGCTTGCTGTTATCGTAATTACCTTGTGCCTCATTTTGTGTAATTCATGTTTATCCTCTTTTGCAATCAATAACTGTGTAGATGTTTTACCCCTTATTGATCAAGCTGATTCTAGTTCATTGTGTGTTGTGTCTATTTCGCTTGGATTACTGTATTGTGAAGTTTCCTCTTCCCTTGTAGTAATTTTAGTCTTTGACCTTCACATGTTTGCTAAGAATCATGTGGTAGAAGTTGTGTTAGTTGAGTTATATGGATGTGTAGTGCAGTTTCAAGGCAGAAGAAAGTAGGCCCTATCTTTGTGTATCACCTTTCCCTTTTCAAGTAATTTGGTTTCCTGCATCTCCTTCTCCCTTTTCCTTGCAAGAGATAGTTTTAGGTGCATCCTGATAGTAGAGGAAGCTGACCTTCTCCGGAGATTCAACCTCGTAGTTCAAGTCCCACATCTTGGAGATTGATTCCATGTTTCACTAGGTTGCTATTAGAGAAGCTTTCAGCAAGGGTGCAAACCTCAGTGACAACAGTTTTTGGCACGCCCGGTGGGACCAAGAGCTGATTTTCAGTTCTTTTCATGCTTCATTCTGCTGCTGTTTGGTGTGGATAGCAGTAATCTTTGCCTTTGGAGGTAAGTTCTAAGCACATCTGGCGACTCTGGAAAGTCTACTAGTTTCAAAGATCAAACTGTTGGTATATTTCAAATCTTCCATTTTAAGATTCCAGCTAGTTATATGAGTAGACATGTCAAGTTATTATGGACAGTCAGATTATTCACCATCCTATCATGAGAGCAATGCTCAATGGGCTGGTCATCA
>MU227373.1:1522714-1548438 GCA_018584345.1 Thuja plicata | reverse complement strand
GTGTATTTATGTACATACATGTTAAATCCTTGTGATAATCATTTCCTTTGTTTGTATGTAACTTATCCTAGTTTGTTTTGTTAGCATGTAGTGATTACTCTCTTTGGGTGTTTTGCAACAATAGGTTTAAGGACAATAGAAAGTGCAACATGAAGTGCTCAACTGTTTTGTTTTTTTTAATACATGCCCCGTGTTGGTCGAAACTATTTTGTTTTTTTTTAATACATGCCCCGTGTTGGTCAAAATTTTGACCAACACGGGGCATGTATTAAAAAAAACAAAAGTTTTCCTTCTACATGCGACCAACTTAAAGATTTTTGTTTTATGGTCGACATGTTTGGTCGCAATTTAAGGTCAAATGTGCTAGTGTGTCTTCCTTGATCCACTGTGTAATTTGGTAAATCGAGAGAAGGTTTACAGATAGAGATGGAACATACAATACATCATTGAATGTGCCATCCTGAATGCATACAGAACCTTTCCCGCAGACTAGCATAACAGTGTTATTCCCCATGAGAATGTGGGGAATAGGAGAAGCCTCAATGGAAGAGAAGATCTCTGGAGAAGATGTCATATGGTGAGAAGCACCTGAATCCAGTATCCAAGGGACCTGGGAAGGGGATGCAACAGAAGCCCGTAATGCATGACCCTGTCCAAAATCTTGTCCAGATGTCGAAGATGAGGCAGAAGAATGAAAAGCAGACCCTTGTGAGGTGGAAGAGGATGGAGAGGAAATAGTGCTCTTCTGAAGGAGAGCTTGAAAATCTGCAATCTATTTCTCATAGCCATCAAATATCTTCTGAAAATAATGTGACGCATCATGGGACCCATTTTGACAATAGGAACAGGTAGGGTTCTCATTCTTCTATTTCTCCTTCCTAGAAGAAGATGGTGGGCTAGTAGAGTGCTGAGAAGAGGAATCAGATATCTACTTTGGCTTCGGCTTCTGTGTATCCTGAGATGACTTGGCAAGCAATGCCTGTGACTGTGAACCTATAAGAGAATCCATCTGACTGAGCTTGGACTGCTCATGAGTTAACTTGTCACCGAAGGTCTCAAAAGAGGGCATAACATGATGTGCACCCAGTGCATCCATAGTGGAGTAGAAGGTAGAAGTGAAAATTTGATAAGGACCATGAAGATTTGAGAGCATCAGGAAGATAAAATTGTCATCTGACTTCATCTTTCCAGCAACCTGTAAAATAGATCGAAGAGACTTGAACTTCATTAGGAAATCCTCAATGCTGGTGAATGATTTAGGTACCAAGGAGGTGAACTTTGCATCTATCTGGAGGACCCTAAACTGATTCATTGTGCCAAACAAGGTGGAAAACTTGTCCCACATATCCATGGGTGTGGTCAGACCATCTAGGTGGAAAAGCAACCCATCTGAAACATTCAGGGAAATGAGGCCCATTGCCTCATCCATCCTAATCCTGTGCATAAGAGCCTCATAAGGCCTCGGTAGAATAGGCTGAGTTGCATCCAGGCAGGACCATAAACCTCGTGACATGAGGATTCTAGTCATTTGTGGCTTCCATGTGTGGTAGTTATGTGGAGTCAGAATGACAATGGATGTGTCTGACATTGAGAGAATAAGATGAAAGAAGGGTCTCTATGAATTGAAAATGTAGAAAGAAATATGCACCCCCTCACACACTATCAATCTAACTCTTGTACACCACAAAATGAAGCAAAAAATACAAAGGACCAATGAAAAACCTGAGTTTCAGAAGTAGAATAGGAGCACAAAAGAAGGTGCATCTTTGACTACAAAATCTGGAAAGAAAATGGAAAAATCAGGAAATGAAACCTAGATGAGAGTGACGGGCTTAGAAAGAGCTTTTCGATGATATATGGAAGTCAAAAATCTGAGTCCGTATGAGCCCTGTAGAGCCAAAAAGGCATAGGTACCCCCAAAAGACAAGCTCCCTGGAAAAACGCAGTCCCAAGAAACAATTTGATGGTCGTATGGCTGTCACAGGATGTCCGGTCGGGTGGGGGTAGCCAGTGGGCGGCTGCGCCGGTGGAGGTGGCGGCCGGGCTGGGTGGCGGTGGCGGCCGGGCGGGGCAGCGGTGGCGACCAGGTGCCGCAACGATGGCGGCGGGGTCTGGTGGCGGCGCGGTGGCCGGAGGGTGGTGCACGGGCTAGGGGAAGTGCACGGGCAGCGGCGGGGCTGAGCGCCAGTGGCACAATTAAAATAACATAGCAGGCGGTGTTTAATAATGTTTTTTTAAATTTTTTTCTTAAAAAAATAAATTTTTTTCTATTTCTGTGCCCGTACGGCCCTAGTAGGGCAAAAAATTTCTCCCAAATGCTTCGGAGGCCAAATAGGTCATGTTTTATATGGATTCTAGGGTTTTTGGGCCTTCGAGACACAACTATGAGGTTGGTTTTTGCCCAAAGTGCACCAAAAAAAATGAGACTCCCCAAATCCAATAAAACTACAGAAAAAGTAGAAAAAAGGATGCTTGATCCACAGCTTCAAAAGAACTCGAACAAGCAGTAGCATAATGGCTCTAATACCATGTAGAAATTGAGAAATACAGCTTCGACTTCCAAGACCAATCTGCATGCAATATACCTATTACAAAGAATGAAGCAAAAGATGAAAAAAGCTGAAACCCTTCTGTGCTCAAGATGTGAGAGCTGAAAAATGTATTCCAAGAGTATTCAAAAACAATTACAAGCATTCAACCTTAAAGGTGAATGAAACCCTAAAAAAGGAAAAATCTAACCTAAGAGAAAGCTTAAGTGAAAAATAGAGTACAACTAACTTAATAATTAATATCAACATGATATAATTAATAAGTGAGGAAAACTATGTACTCTCACAATGTAGACTCTCCTTATAGATCTCTCTCTCTCTCTAGATAGATATGTCATTTCTCTCCCTTTATCTTTTCTCCTTTTCTCCCTTGTAGTGGATAGATATTTCATTGAATCTTCTCTCCTTTTGACAACAATGCCAAAAATAAATATACAACTCTTCATTAGCCAAAAAGTATCTCTATTTTTTGGTGCAGTAGTGTAAGTACCTTGCAGTGTACTGATATGTCATTGTTAGTCTAGTTCAACTTTGCATCAACATGATTGATATTTTGATTACATGCAAGTCGATGCAACCTCCTAGTTAGATTAGTGACCAATATAACCCCTAGTCTATTCCCCAAGTACTTAAATGTATCCTTGGTAAAGGTTTAGTGAATATGTCAGCTAGTTGTTGTTTTGCTTTTACATATTCCAATGTAACTTTCTTTTCTTGTACTTGTTCCCTCAAGTAGTGATATTTTATAGATATATGCTTTGTTTTTGCATGCATCACCGAGTTCCTTGAAATATTTATGGCACTAGTATTATCACAATAAATTACCACTAGGTCGGTGATCTCTTCATTCATTCCTTTCAAAACAAAATTTTTCCATGCAATGTTTGAACACTTTGCAGCAGCAACATATTCTTCTTCTGCAGTTGACTGAGATATGCATCCTTGCTTTTTACTTATCCAAGTAACTAATCTTTCTCCCACAAAGAATGCTCCATAAGTAGTGCTCTTTCTATCATCAATGTTCCCAGCCCAATCAGCATTTGTGTTAACTTTCAATTCAAATTTTCCTTCTCTCTTGTACCACAATCCATAATCTTTAGCATTCTTCAAGTATTTAAATATTCTCTTTACAACAGTCATATGTGATTCTTTAGGATTAGCAGAAAATATTTCTACAATTCCAACTAAGTGTGCAATGTCTGGTCTAGTGTGTAAAACATACATCAATTTTCCAATCATAGATATGTACAATGTATGATTTACCTCAGTTGTCTTATCTTCCTTTGTCAATTTGCATCTTGTCACCATAAGTGTTCTGACTGGTTTTGAATCTTCCATTTTGAATGTCTTCAATACTTCCTTGATGTATTTGGATTGAGTAATGTATATGCCTTCATCTTGTTGTAAAATTTGCAAGCCAAGAAAAAATTTGATCTCTCCAAACATTGGCATTTCAAATTCTTTCCTCGTTTCATCAGCGAATGATTTGCATAAGTTATCATTTCCTCCAAATATAATATTATCAAAAAAAAATTCAGTAATAAGATTCTTATCATCATTTCCTCCTTTCAAATACAAATTTTTGTTATCCCCTGTTCTAACAAATCCAATACTGATAAGATAAGAGTGTAGTCTTTCACACCATGCTCTCGGTGTTTGTTTCAGTCCATACAATGCTTTGTGTAACTTACATACCATGATTTTCTGAGTAGGATCAACAAAACCTTCAGGTTGTTTAATGTATACCTCTTCTTCCAGTATTCCATTCAAAAATGCAAATTTAACATCCATCTGATAAACTTTGAATCCTTTGTAAGAATCATAAGCAAGTAATATTCTAACTCCTTCAAGTCTAGCAATGGGTGCAAAAGTTTTTCCATAGTCAATACCTTCTTCTTGTGCATACCCTTTGCATATTAGTCTTTCCTTATTTCTGGTTACATCTTCATTCTCATTCAATTTGTTTTTGAATATCCTTTTGGTGCCAATTACATTCTTATCACTCAGTCTCGGTACTAATGTCCATGTTTTTTTTTTTCTGTATTGGCTCGATTTCTTCATTCATTACATTAATCCATTCTTCATTTTCAAGTGCATCTTTAATAGTTTTAGGTTCAAATTCACAAATCAAACATGTGTTGTCATTCAACTTACTTTGTGTCATCATGACAGCTCTTTTATCTCCAATAATCTGATTCTATGGATGATGTCTTCTTACATATTTTTCAAGTGCAGGTTGAGTTCTTTGTTCTTCATTGTGTTCTCCAGTTAGTATATGATCATGATGTCCAGTTGTAACATCTTCCTGATTCTCAGTTGGTCCATCCTGATGCTCGATAACATTACCCTGTTGCTTTATAATGTTAGGTACTTTATCAGGAAAAGTGTTAGGTTCTTTAATGTAAACAAATCTATTGTAGTCTTTTGGTTCTCTTTTACTTTCCTCATCATTCTTCTCAGCAAATTCATCAAATCTTATATTTTCACTTTCAATGATCTTGTTAGAAGACTTGTTCAAACATTTATAATCTTTTCTCTTAGTAGAATATCCTAGAAATATTCCGTCATCGCCTTTTGAGTCAAATTTCCCATTTTTTCATCTTTCATAATATAGCATTGACTTCCAAATATTCTAAAGTAACTCAAATTACGTGTATAGCCATACCATAATTCATAAGGTTTATTTTTTGTATCTTTCTTTAGCTGTACTTGGTTCAATGTGTATACAACAGTACTAACAACTTCCCTCTATTATACTTGTGCAATATTCTTTTCAATCATCAGTGTTCTAGCACAATCCACAATTGATCTATTTCTCCTTTCAACAATCCCATTCTGTTGTGGTGTTCTTGGTGCAGAAAATTGTCTCTTAAGTCCATACTCATTACAAAAGTTAGTGAAATCATCATAAATAAATTCTCCTCCTTTGTCAAATCTTAAACATCTTAAATGCTTCAAATTTTTCTTTTAAGAACATGATAGTCATCATTCTAGAGAAGTCATGATAACAAATAAAATGAAGTAGTTGTCACCATAATAACTCTGTGTTCTCATTGGTCCACATATGTCTATATGAACTAATTCCAAAATATCATTAGAAGAGAAATTTTTGCTCTTAAAACTAGATTTTGACATTTTTCCCATTTGACAATTCTTTCCCATGACATGGTCAGGTTTAGATAAGCTTGGTAAGCCTTGATGAGGCATATTAATGCCATATTTTAGATACCCTAGGGTAGCTTTTTCTAGGAACTTTTCCCTATTTTATCATACTTTCTCAAATAATTTATACTCGTATTTGCTATTATGTGGCATGTTGCCACTAGACCTATGCTATGACATACTTAAATATGCTATGTTATTTACTTTGGAAATATGATTATGTCTCTATGGATGAATTAGTTGTTTGAACATGAATGATGCATGCGTATTTTGGTGTTGATTATCATAAATATCTCTATCCTAACATTTGAAGTGCAATGCATCAATATAGAAATCGTCACCTTGGCGAGATAAAATGTTCCCATGTGCTGGACGCTCGACCCGGTCTTGTAGCAGGTTCACATGGAGAAACATCAAGCACAACACCAGGAAGTGGATCTGGGGTGATCAAAGTTATAATAGTCAAGCAAAGACCAAGTCAACATAATGAATTCTCTAAAGAAATCTAGGAGAGAGTGGGAAGTTAGATTTGTTGTCAAAAGCAGTTCTTTCCTCTTTCTTGGACATATTCTATCTTCATTTTTATAGTTTCCCTTTATATTTTATAGAATTGTAATAAAATATCCACCTATCTCTATGGCGTGATTAGTTAGCAGTTAGATATTTTTCTTCTTTAAATAGATCCCCACTCCTGTGTGAGAAGGAGGACATTATCAATTATAGTGTACATTCTGTTGTTTTACAGTTGTTATGAATCTTGTAATTTGCTTTTTCAATCAATAGCAGATGAAGTGTTGATGTTTAGTTCAGTGTAATTGAGTTTGGATACTCACTCAATGGGGCCCACTTGGTGATGAATCCGTGTTAGCTAGTTAGAATCATTTTCATGTAGTTTTAGTTTCCTGCATCTTGGTATCGTAATTCTAGTGTTGACACAACTCCTGTAGCCAAAGCCTCAAGACAGTCCAATGTTTCCTGTAGCCAAAGTGGCAGAACTGTTGAAGCATTATAATTGTGTTTTCAAGTCTTTGTGTTTTCAAGTTGTATTATTCCTTCAAAATTTTCACTTCTTCATTTCCTTTCCATCATTCTTTACAGCATTAATTTCTTGCAACTAATAGATTAATTTCCTTTCCAACATTCATTTCCTGCAGCTATAGAATAGTTTCCTTTCAAAGCAATTTGTTTCTTGCAGCCATAGTGTGGTCTGAGTAAGAATCATTAGTGCATATACTTTTCTGGCCCATTTCAAGTAATACATCCCTGGGTTGATAAATTAAATGAGTTTTTATAAAGGAGGATAGCTTCTCGGTCGAATGTCTAATCCTTGAGTCATGGTAATTGCCTAGTTTCTGATACCATAATAGAATCAATCATTTTTTGTGCCGCTACCAGGGATGATATCGAGCCAAGTTCTTTTACTTAGCCATTTGTAGAATTCAATTCATGCATGTACATATATTTTTCTATCAAAAAAAGTATTTCAATCCACCACTGCAATATTTCATTAATTTCTATGCATAGAAGAAGAAGAGACGCTCTATGAAGGTACCTACCAAACTACCCCAAAAACCATTTAGGAGATATCTTTGTGTCAAAAGAAGATGAAGAGGAGGGTGAGTTTGTGGATGCAATTGTAAACATTCATGTATCATCATCATCTTCAGAAGGTGATCCACTAAACTTTCACCTTCTAGAAGGGCAACTTGAGTTTAATCCATTTGCAAAAGCCTTGGCCGATCTCAGAATCCAATACCCAAACAATCAAGAAGAAAATCCACTACTTCTAGTCATTTACCAACTGCAAGGTCTCCCTTAGCATCCGCCTAGGATGGAAAACCCCCTACCTTTCCATTTCCCATTATTGACTAGCATGATAATCACAACCTCAATAATATTCCCTCTTCAACACTTCCTAAATTCGATGGCCTAGTGACCGAAGACCTAGATACCTTTCTCTTTGAGTTTGATATCCTTTGTCATAGTTATGACTACACCATGGATTCCCATAGGCTCAAATTATTTCCTGCAAATATCAAGGAGTCTACATTAAGATGGTTTATGGGCTTAGGCCAGGACGTTGTCCATGATTGGGAAGAAATAAAGATAACATTCTTGAAAAAGCATAAAGAGTACTACAAGGAAAATGATATGAGAGGGGATGACATCTTAAAAGTGATACATAAGGAGAATGAAAGTCTAGAGGACTATGTGTCAAGATTCTTGTTTAGCTTGCAGAAAAATACTCATCACCAGCTCAATGAGGAGTCACAAAAACTTCTTTTTTTACGGGGTATAAATTAAGGATGCACTAAAGCCTTGGATCTTATGGCTGAGGGAGATATCACCTAATCTACATGGGGTGATATCAATAAAATCTACCTTGATTACTCAAGATTCACGACCAAGAAGGGCAGAGGATATAGGTCCACAACGGGAAAAACTAATGGCACTGGGGCCTCTCAGACAGAAATAACACATTTGTTGTCTGACTTCAAGCAAGACATTATCAATAACATGGCCACCCATTTGGACACAATGTAGGTGAAAAAGAAGCACAAGGAGGCCGAAGCTATTTTGGCAGAATTTTGTCCACATTGTAGACAAAAGAAGAGAGATTTCCATTGCAAGTTGGTTGCCAACATGGAGACTGCACATCTACCCACTGATTACAAGCCGATTGAAGGAGATGATGAGAAAGTATTCTTCATTGCACAAAAAAGAACATGGGATCAAAGATAAAGTATGCCTCGGGACCCTCTTACTTTTAATGGTCCATTTTATGGTAGTCAATGGCAACCACCTATGAATAATCAATACCCTTGGAGTAATATGCAACCTCAATGGAAACCTTACCCAAGTCCTCAATGGAAAAACCCCAAGGTAATTGGAAACAACCCCAAGGGAATTAGAAACAACCCTTAGGGAATTGGAAACCTCCACAAGGAAATTGGCAACAAAATCCTCAATGCTGGGGAGGTCAGCAATGGCCAAACCAGCAGCCACCACAATAGCCCCAACAACAAGCACTTCTGCCACCTCATGCAAACACTACAACACCCCCTAAGCCTACTCAACTTCCTGCCAAGCCTCAGTCGAATCCTAATAATAGGCCTCCAGCACCTCAGTAAAATGTCTATTTAGTTGACCCAAACCAATACCCTGCCTACGCAATTAATGACATTCATTTATGTTCAAGCACTACTCTACCAACACCTCCTATTATAACTAAAGTAACTCTTAAAGAGCCCCTACCTCAAAATAATCTAGATTCCACTCCAATAGGCCTGACAATATTACCATAAAAATTCCAGCCAGCTCCACCTCCCTTTCCACAAAGGTTGCAAAGTGAAAATTCTAAGCATATGAATGTTGCAACATTTGACATCCTAGACCAACTCAAGAACATTAATATTTAGATTCCACTTTTTCAAGAAATAAAGGATATTCCCACATATGGAAAGGATATTAAAGAGGCCTTCTTTAAAAATCCTTTTTGTAAGCGGAAGGACCCCCAGAAAGTCCATGTTCTGGGGAAACTTGCTGATATCATGCTTGGCTATATAGTGGTCCCTAAGTATTTTGACCCAGGTAGCCTAGTTGTCAAAGTTACCATCAATGGGACAACCATACAAAAAACTTTGATAGACTTAGGAGCTTCCATAAATTTAATGAATAAGGACATCATACAACAACTTAGAATCACTAACCTTCAGGAGACACCCATTGTCCTATAGATTGCAGATAGTTCCACAGTCAAACCCAACAGGGTAGTGGAGGATATCATTATTGACCTTGAAACCTAGTCTTATCCTGCAAACTTTATGATACTCTCACCTAAGGCCACCTTAGGAGGCTATCCCATAATTCTTGGTCAACCTTGGCTGGCCACTGTTGATGTCTTCATAGGATGTTGCTCAAGCGGTATGACCATTTCTAATGGTCAGCATACTAAGACATTAGCCTTATACCTGCTAGCACAACCACAAATAGAGTTAGCCTCACCAATTTGGCCTGACATTAGGGAGGAAGATGAGGTAGTCAACTCAATATCCCAACTCATGATATTAAAAAGGGATCATTTCATGTAGCTACAGGAAGAGGACACCGTAATCACCAACATTGTACAAAACCAGTATGGTCAAGATTCAGATTCCATTAACTGTCTCAGCCCCCATAACTGTTCCCTACAAGCTTTGTACCCTGATTGTGACTTACCTCCATCTCCTATAGCCAAGAAAATCTACCACCAATTTATACCCCATGAAGTCCAAGCACCTCCATTAACGAATGCTTATAGGGTAGAACTCACAAAATAGTTGAAAGCTTCCCCTAACCGTTGCTTGTATATTAATAGCAAACTTACCAACCAGCAACAGACATCTTTGGCCAAACTACTGAAAGGCCATATCACATCTTTTTACTGGGATTATTCAGATATGAAGAGCTTGGACCCTAAACTGTGTACTCATAGGATTTTCTTGAAGATAAAAAACCACCTGTCAGGAAATTCCAGAGGTGTATAAACCCTACGTTAAGAGAGATAGTCAAAACAGAGTTGCAAAAACTTCTTAATGTTGGTTTCATCTACCCCATTTTTGACATCCAGTGGGTCTCACCTCTAGTCATTGTTCCAAAAAAAAAGAGTAAAGTGGTGAGTATGTGTCGACTATAGGGAACTTAACAATGCCACCAAGAAGGACCACTTTCCCCTGCCATTTATTGACCAAGTCCTTGATTCCTTAGTAGGGAAGTGTTATTTTTCTTTCCTGGATGGATATAGTGGCTACAACCAGATCAGGATCCTTCCTGAAGACTAGGAGAAAATCACATTCACTTTCCCTTGGGGAACATTTACCTACTTTTTACTTTCTTTTGGCCTCTTTAATGCTCCAGCTACATTCCAGCAAGCAGTTATTAGCATTCTTGCTGATATCTCACATGATTGCATGGAAATATACATGGATGACTTCACAACTTATGGGGAAACTTATGAGTAGGCACTGGTCGATTTGGGAAAGTTTCTTACCAGGTGTGAGGAGCATAATTTGTCCCTCAATAGTGAGAAATACTTCATGATGATGCAGGAAGGTGTTGTGTTAGGTCATTACATCTCTGCTAAAGGCTTACAGGTGGATCCTGCTAAAATTGAAGTCATCATGAACCTGCCTACACCAGCCAACCAAAAGGATGTTCATAGCTTTTTGTGGCATGCTAGTTATTACTGGTGGTTTATTAAGAACTTTAGCAAACTGGCAGGGCCCATGTATTCCCTTCTCACTAAGGATTCATACTTTTTATGGACAACATCTTGTGAAGAATCCTTCCTACAACTGAAGAGTGTTCTTACTCAGGTACGAGTTCTCCAAGGGCCTAATTGGGAATTATCATTCCATATACATACTAATGCATCTGACCATGATGTAGGAACTATCCTAGGATAGAAAGAAGGGCTTGTAGAGCATGTCATCTACTTCATAAGCAAAAATTTGTAGGGTGCAGAGTTGAACTACACAGACATAGAAAAAGAACTTTTGGCTCTAATATATGCGTTGAACAAGTTTCACCACTACATATCCAGTTACCCAATATTTGTGCATAATAATCATATAGCCATCAAGTATTTGGTAAACAAGCCTGCTATCATGGGGAGGTATTCAGATGGCTCTTATTGCTACAAGAGTTCGACATCATGAAAGTGGATAAACTGGGCAATTCTAAGTTTTGACAGGTGAAGCTTTTCCACATGAACATGATGCATGGGCGTCTAGGGATGAGTTTTCTTTGCCCACAAATGCTTAATTGGAGTCTAGAAAATAGGGGACCAAGAGAACATTGTTAGAGTAATTATTATTTTTATTATTAATTAGTTAAGTTGTTTTATTACTCTAGTGCTTAAGATTTCTCTTAGGTGCATTAATAATTAATTATTTTATTAATTATTAATGTGCAACCTAGCTTTTTAGTCTTTAGGTTTTTTTTCACCTTTATAGGTTGAACCTTTTAATTCTTCTTTCATTAATTCAGAATACATTTTGCTCTGCTCTTTCGAGTTTCTCTGAGCTTCTGAGTTATTATGTTTTTTCCTCATTTTTTCTTCTTTCTTGTAACAGGTACTTGCATGCAGTGTTCTTGGGTGTTATTGGATTAGTATATCTTAGATCCTTCATGGTATTAGAGCCCCTCTACTGCTGCCTATTCTAGAGTTTTTGAAGCATGATTTGAAGGAGAAATTCTCAACATTCTCAGGGTTTTGTCTTGAATCTGGGGGTAAATTTTTTTTTTTGGAGCACTTTTGACAAAAACTAACCTCACTGTTGAGTCCAAAAGGCCCAAAAACTCCTATTTTGATATAAGTCAACATATTTAGCCTACTATGCCTTTGAGGAAAAAAAAATTGGCCTTCACGGCTGTACGAGCATATTTTTCAAGGCAAAATTGGAAAAAAAATTTCAAAAAAAACCAAAAATCTTGGTTTTTATAGCGCAAGCACAGTGCGCAGCCCGCACCTGGCCACCATGCCACTACCACTAACCAGCATTTCTTGAGAGGATCCATGCCATAGAGCTCCACCCACACACCACCAGAATTTCTCTTGTGCACCATCAGGCCTCCACTTGCTCGCCATCGGGCCCCTCCAGGTGCTAACATCACCTTTCATGTGACCGGAAATTTTTTCAGGCAACCAGATTCTTTTTTATGATGACACCATGCTGACATCAACGATGGGTTGGTGATAGTCAGATGGCCATCAAATTTTTTGCAGTGATAGGCGACGGCCATTTGGACGTCAAATGTTTTCCTGTGACTGTTTTTTTCTAGCGAGTTGCTCATTTTGACCTCCTGTTAGTCTTTTGATCATAACTTGAGCATACAATATCATTTTTCAGCAAACAAGATATCGTCAAAAATCTCTTTCCAAGAAGGACACCACCATGCAAGTTTAGTCTATAAATTCGGCCATTTGAGTACCTATTTTTAGTGTCAAAGTATCAGCATTTGTTTCTCTCCTCACTACATCAGGTCACCAGGTTTTCTTCTTGTTTTTTGTGCTCTCTAAGTTATTTTTTGGTGTACAAGGGATAGTTTACTACATTGTGGGGGGTGCATTTTACTTTCTATCATTTACTTCAAAAAGACCCTTCTACTTGTGTCTTCTTTCTCTCAATGTCAGGCCCTTCAGTTGACTGGTTGACGTCGTATAACTACCATACCTGAAAAGCACACATGACCAGATTTCTCATGTCATGGGGCTTATGGTCCTATTTGGATGAGAACCAACCTATTTTGCAGTATCCTTTTGAGATTCTTCTGCATAGGAACAAGATGGATGAATCCATGGGCTTAATTGCACTAAATATCTCTAACAGTATCATGTTTCATTTGGAGAATTTGCACACTCCTTGATCCATCTGGGAAAAGTTTGCAGATCTATTTGGCATAGTGAATAAGTTTCAAGCACTACATCTTGATGTAGAGTTGACATAATTGTCTCCTGATATTTTTCCCACCATTGAGGATTTCATGATGAATTTCAATGCTCTACGTTCACTTTTACAAGGATGTGGGAAGACCAAATTAGATAATGAGTGTATCTTCCTAATACTCTCAAAGCTTCAAGGAGAGTTCTAGATCTTCTCCTCCACTTTCTATTCCACTATGGATACTTTGGGTCCTAGGCACAATATACCTTCCTTTGAGGCCTTCTATGATCGGTTGACTTGAGAGAAGTCAAAGATTCAATATTTGAATGATACTTTTGGATCTATGAGCCATACTTTGGTTGCTCATCCATCTTCATGGAAGCCAAAGCAGAAACAGGTATCACTAACCACAGAGTTTTGGAAGGATTATCTTTCTCAGCATTCCTCTAGCCCACCTCCTCCAAATAAGGGGAAATCAAAGACCAAAAAACCTAAGTATTCTTATTGTAATAAGCCCAATCATGATGAATCTCAGTGCCTTCAGAATAAAGTAGATGGATATGCCTGAAAGATTTTTGATTTTACAAATCTTCTTCACAAGAGCAAGATTGATATTCCTTCTTCCTCTTCTCACTGGTCTTCTTCATCATCTTCTTAGGAAGATGGGTCAGAAAATGGAAAAGTTCATGCATTATGTTCATCTGCTATTTATCCCTCTTCTAGATGGCTACTGGATTCAGTTGCTTCACACCATATGGTATCCTCTTGGGATTTATTCTCATCTTTTGAGGCTTCACCTACCCCACACATTTTTATTGGGAATAACAATGTTATGACTGTATGTGGGAAGGGTTCTATTGACATTGATGATGGTGCATTTCATGATGTATTATGTGTTCCATCCTTGTCCTCTAACCTTCTCTCTATCTATTAGATTACTCATAGTGGGACAAGGAAGACAGTTGAGTTCACTCCAAATTCAGTGCACATCAGAGATAGTGTGACATGCAACATTATTGCTAAAGGGAAAGTTGATCATGCCACCCACTTGTACTCCTCTCATTTTGGTCCACCATCTCCATTGTCAGAGAATATCTCTCCCACTTCACCAGTGCCTATTAAGGAGAGGTCAGGTCACCTAAACTTATGTGTTTCTATTGAGATCTATGTTGTGGCTTCTAAACCTCCTCCTCCTATTGAGTTTGCATTTTTTCAACATGATTCCTCTTTAGCATTACCTATTATGGTCGCTCCTTGCATCAAGCCACCTAATCTAGTTGTTGAGGGAATATCCGAGGACAGTCATCTCCTCCCATATGAAAAATTCATCCCATCTATTGGCCCACCTTCATTGGAGATTCCATTACAGGAGTCTCATGCATTCTCCTTTGATAATTCGTTAGGTCTTCTAGTTTCACCTCTCATTCAGGGATTTCCTTATTATTCCATGCCTTTGTTTCTTCTACATTGGAGTTCCATTGGTTTGATCATTTCCACAGGGGTTCTATTATTCTGGGGGGGCTTTGGTGTCTCATCCCTCTCTCATTGGGGGGCTGATTGTACTTATGGTTTTGTGAGAGAGTATCTTGAGCCATTTCTTTTCTGCATTTTTCTATCTCTTTTTGGAGAGGGGTTTTTCCCACTGGGTTTTCTCCTTTTTCTCCGGGTTACAGAGATTTCCTTGTATTGGGTTCCTGATCAAGCTTTGTTTTCGGGACCCATTTCTTTATTTTATAGTTGTGCTAGGTTAGCTTACCCCTTGAGCTTAACTTAAGGGGGATGTTAGAGTAATTATTATTTTTCTTATTAATTAAATCATGTTGATTTAATTAGTTAAGTTGTTTTATTACTCTTTAGTGCTTAAGCTTTCTCTTAGGTGCATTAATAATTAATTATTTTATTAATTATTCATGTGCAACCTAGCTTTTAGTCTTTAGGGTTTTGTTCACCTTTATAGGTTGAACCTTTTCATTCTTCTTTCATTAATTCAGAATACATTTGTCTCTATTCTTTCAAGTTTCTCTGAGCTTCTGAGTTATTCTATTTTTTCCTCCTTTCTTCTTCTTTCTTGTAACAGGTACTTGCATGTAGTGTTCTTGGGTGTTATCAAATTAGTATATCTTAGATCCTTCAAACATCTCTTCTAGAACATTAGTCTCAGTTGGCTATCCATTTTATAAGGTACATTACTTGTGAAGGACGATTTTCATACTTGCATGGTGCACATTTTAAACTGTTGAGTCATTTGTAGCATGGTCGCCTTGTAAATGTGCCCAATTTTTTGTACTCTTTATTAAATTTGAGTTCAAAGGAGGTTAGAAAGGGAAGCTTTAATGTAGCTACCCACCATGGGTTGTAAAAAATCTTGGTGGAAATATCATTATGTGATATCTCTCCTATGACCTAGGATGAGTTTATCACCACACCCCATGTATAGTTACGAGGAGAAGGGACACAACCTGTAATTCAAGAAGCACAGGGAAATGTCCCCGATGAGGCCATACCTGACAATGATGAAAATACTATTCTAGAGAAGTTACACAAAATCCCTTCTCCTTTGAGAGATGAAACAAAGAAAATGGCTTCTGGTAATCCAAACCCTACCCAAGGGGGTGGTGAAACTGAGGGTTCTATAGATTTACAAACTCCAAAAGTAAAATAGAGTGCCTAAAGGAAAGAGAAGGGCAAGGCAAAAATAGTTGAAGATGCAGGGGAAGAAACTCCTATTTTACCTAAAACCCCTATTTCTCCTGCAGCCATTCCTATAAAGAAACAAAGGATATCACAAAAGTGCCCTGCAATGTCTATTAATACTCCTCCACGATGTAGTGTTTGTTTGAGCACACAACAAGAAGACAAAATAGACTCAGCTACAATGACTGGTTTGTCTCCTAAAAACTCAATTGAGGAGCTTTTGAAGGAACAACCACAAGCACGAATCCCATGTGTAGAGTGTCCAAATATGATGGAAATAGATCATGTGGCTAAGGAAATGGAAAATGAAGCAGTGAATATAGAAACATCATGCATGGAGATAGAACACACCGAAGCAGCCAATATACCTTCTTCTCAACAAGAAGATGATCAAGGGATGATGCTCTAGTTCAAACCCCTAATGAGTTAACTGTTGATAAATCAGAAATAGAGTAGGTCACTCTGATAAGAAAGAACCAGGTAACACTCCAATCCATCTCCATTGACTACTTTACACAAATGCAATATGAAAATTCAACATGGGAATTGGAAAGGGATAAATTAAAAAGGGAGATAGGAAGGAAACAACAAGATGTACAAATTTTGCAAGGCAAGTTAGATTTAATTACAGAATTAATTTTGCACCTAATAGAATGAAGACCACCTCCTAGGGTCTATGCACTGTGTCTAAAGGAACAATTTCTAATGTTTAAATTAATGAGGGTTCTTAGATATTTTCACAAAAGCATAGACTCACCACACGAATTTGTGGCAGCATATGAAGAATCACCGGATTGCATTAGGAATTTTTTATGTGAAATCTACTTGCATAATTATGTTGTTCCCTTCAATACAAATTGGAACGCCTTGTTATTTGTTGGTGATATTCACCTATCTGGTCTTCTTTCTTGGTCCAGAAATGAGATAAACTATGGAGAACAATTAAGTAAATATAGGGGAATTCAACAAATTGGTACACTCCCCTTGTGACCAGAAAGTGGTAGTCTTCATAGATTATACTATGATTGCATGGAAATAGTTTATGGATGGCAAGACTCTACCCATAGGAAAAGGATTCTGCGAAACCGGGAAGAAGTATTTGCAGCATTTGAGAAACTCTCATTAGTAGAAGGAAATAGAGCAGCAGAAGGATTGAGACAGAGGTGGGATAGGTTAACACTAGCATTAAAGAAGGTTGAGCCCCACAACCTCATCAACCTACAAACTACTATGCAAAGATTCTAGTGGTACATACACCTAGGAAGCAAACCTTGACCAGAGAGGTGGCTCCCTCTTTCCTTTCAGCATCCTCTTCTCTTATGGACACTATACAGTTGTGTAGACAATGAGGTAGATGAACAATTGGAGATGAGTCAATGGGTCAAGATGGAGTGCACAAATGAATACTACTACCATGTGGGAACCTCCATTTGTGGCAAGACTTGGGAAGGAGATCTCTGGATGCTTGCAAAGATTCAGAATGTTTTAGTTCCTGAGGACCGACATTAGTCTTTGTAGGGGGTAGAATGATGAGGCATATTAATGTCATATTTTAGATACCCTAGGGTAGCTTTTGATAGGACCTTTTCCCTGTTTTATCATACTTTCTCAAATACTTTATACTCATATTTTCTATAATGTGGCATACTACCACCAGACCTATGCTATGGTTAAAACACACTTAAATATGCTATGCTTGGATGAATATGTTATGTTATTTACTTTGGAAATATGATTATGTCTCTATGGATGAATTAGTTGTTTGAACATGAATTATGTATGCACATTTTGGTGTTTATTATCATAAATGTGTCTATCCTAACATCTAAAGTGTAGCGCATCAATATAGAAAATGTCACCTTGACTAGGTAAAACACGTCCATGCACTGGACACTCGACCTAGTCTTACAGCAGGTTCACATGGAGAAACATCAAGCGCAATGCTAGAAAGTGGATCTGTGGTGATCAAAGTGGCAGCAATCAAGAAAAGACCAAGGCAACATAATGAATTCTCTAAAGAAATCTAGGAGAGAGTAGGAAGTTAGATTTGTTGTCAAAAGCAATTCTTTCCTCTTTCCTGGACCTATTCTATCTTTAGTTTTAGAGTTTCCCATTATGTTTGATAGGATTATAATAAAAGATCTGCCTATCTCTATGGCATGATTAGTTAGAAGTTAGATTCTTTTCTTCTTTAAATAAATCCCTACTCTTGCGTGAGAAGGAGTAAGTTATCAGTTATAGTGTACATTCTATTGTTTTATAGTTGTTATGAATCTTGTAATTCACTTTTTCAATCAATAGCAGATGAAGTGTTTATCTTTAGTTTAGTGTAATTGAGTTTGGATACTCACTCAAGGGGGCCCACTTTGTTCTGACCCAAACAGATTACGTTCAAACCTGGATCTTTCTTCTTCTTTCATGCCTATGGATTATGCTTGTTTTCCATCATCATAACCCTCAAAGGATTTACTCCAATCATTAGTGTTGCTACCCATTTGAGGTAAATCAAGATTAAACAAGGAATTGCGAGAAGTTTCTTCTTGAAAGTGTGATATTTTTGGAGGCACTTTTGATCCTTCGATTGTGTACTTGTTGCATCTTGTGTTAACCATGAATTTTGTTTCTCAACTTCGTCAATGTTTCCCAATAGTACTATCAAGGATTTTAGATCATTCAAGTGGGTGTGTCTAGGTAGAAGTCACTATTTGTTTGTCGGTGGATGTAAATGATTCTAGAGTCAGAGGGTTAGAAAGCACTGATAGTGAGTTGGGAATCAAGTTGTTGATAGAGAATGGGTAGACCACACATATTGAACTAATCATGAGAGACTGACTGAGCATGCAAGGTAGATGCTTCAAAAGTTTTTGAAAATAACAGCAGGGAGACCAGAAGAGACAACAAGGACCAGCTAAAGAGAAAAAAGGGTACCTAAAACAACTGAGACTTCCTAGGAAAAGCTACTAGAAATGCCCACTATCCTGAATGCAAGATCCCAGATAAAATCCTCTGATGGAACTAGATGCGATCCTAAATTTGGGATGCAATCCTAAAAAATTAGATATGACTATATGCTTGACCAAATACAATCCAATGCACTAGATACGATCCTAAATACAGGATATGATTCAGGAAAAATGGGATGTGATTTTATGATGGTTTTGTCATTTTTGGTCCATTTTAAAAAATTTGCTTTTGAGGAACGTGAATTTATTTGTCTCCAAATTGCATCAAGAGGTATTTTTAGGATGTGAAAAACACTTGTACTCCAGGGTATGAAATTTATTGATTGTTTGTGAGGAGCTTATATTTTTAGTGATCTTTCTGACACGTCAAACAATTTTGCATTGTTAAAGGGGTGGATCAAACACACATCTTTTCTTATTCTCTAGGTGGAGGATGAAAATCTTTGCTCGTTGACTTAGGCACACACTCAATTGCTAATCAGAATACAACCATCACCAAGCACACAATGGCTCTAGTAATGATGATGTATTAGCCGAATCCAAATGCAAGTGAGGGCTCGATATGATGAGTGTCTTGGGGAAATTAATTTTTGTCTTGCACAAAGATTATCACCCTTTCGGGGATGAATCAGGAATTCTTTCAGTTGAATGTGTTGTAGATTATTGGGAAATCCGTTCGAAACTGTCCCCCATAGAATTGCACAAGGAAAAATTGAGGTGTATAGCCCTATGAGTACCTAAATATATATAGTCTCACAAGCAAGATTCAAGTGGCTCTGCTCTATATATACCCCAATATGTTCAAGGAATGATGTCAAAATTCCAAGAACAAAACCAGTTCCGTCTTCTGAGGCTTTGGCCTACAAGGAAGCAACTATTTATAGTGAGTTGGAAGGGTCGGTGTAAGACCTGTCCTCACTTGGGTCATTCTCGGGAGATTTTTTCCTCAACCGATAGGCTCTCTACTGTTAAAAGAATGGTAACCAGGATTGGCGAGCTTAGGAGTTCTAGATTTCTGATTCTTCAAAAGAAGAAGAGCATACTCTCCTAGTCCATGCCGTTTTCTCCTCAAACACTTTAAACAAAGTTCTTTTACTCCAAGCTATGTTGAGCTTGTTTTAATGATTCCTATTTTAAAGAAAACAGAAAGGAAAAGTTTTTTTTGTTCAATTGACCACAAAATTTTAGTGAGTTTGAGTTGTTCAATTACTGAATCCAAAAGCAATTATACAATTTTGTTCATTGATCCCACATGATTTAGTGATTTGTGTTTGTTCAATTTCTATCCCAAAATGAATTAAATAGTTTGTTTGTGGTTCATGTACCCCCTATTTCATCCTAAATGATAAGAAAACATCTGACTTTTTGATTTTCCTCAAGAGGAAAAGAGCATAATATCTAGTTTGTCTTAGCAAGTAGAGAAATGGTTTTATGTTTTTAGAAAGTAGGGAAATAGAAGTCAAGATGGGGTTGGCAACCTACGAAAACCACGTTCATATTTTTCTAGTCTAACTCCATGTAAACCTCCAAATATTCCCTGCAAACACTTATCAATTTGTAAAATACCACAACCACCACTTTGTTAAAATGTTAGGATTAGAGAAATCAAATGAAGAAGCTTAAAAACTAGATACGATCCTAAATTTTCACCAGATGCGATGTAGTATCCGGGATACGATCCTATTCTCTGGATATGAACCTTTGTTGACCAAATATGAGCTGAAACCAGATATGATCTAGGAAATCCTGGATGCGATCCAGAAATTACGCGGTGCGATGGCATATTCAGGATGTGATCCTGCAAGATTATATGTGATTCTGTGTCTGATTCCTGAGCTTGCAAATTGCCAAAAAAGTGTTAGAAAATGAGGCTAATTTGAAATTTGAGCCCCACGGTGGACGCCAAAAATGTGTGTGTGTATTCGGGAACCTGTTGAAAATAACACAAACACTCAATAAGTCATTCTATTAGTCCAAAAGGGTTAGAAAAGCATGTAAAACCCACTAAAACTGACCTATTGCCTTTTAACTAGAAAGAGTGTAATTCATAACATACTAGCCCTCAGAATATGCTATAAATCAGTGACCAATACTATTCTAGCATGAAGGATTTAATCCAAATTTAAGCTAAAAATATGAAAAATCATATAATCTATCTTTAAAAGATGAAATAGAAACAATACAAAAGCATGGAATAGTGAGTGAAATGTGAGTCTAGGATGAATCTAACAGCATAACAATATAATTTTGATCTAATGTGAAGGCCCATTTGCTCTCAAAATAGGCTTCTATTTATAGAAGAATGGGAGAGAGAGAGAGGGGGGGGGACAAGGTTCATTTATGAATTAGGAGACTCATAAATGAAGATGTAAGAGCCATTAATGCCCAAGGCATTAATAAGGCATGGGAGAGACATAGGCTTAAGGTCTTCATATTAATGAAGGCATTAATGAAAGCCTTAAAGAGGTAAGGGAGGATGTAAGAGAGTGGCTTTAGAAAATGGACTTTAAGAAAGTCCAGCTTGAGAAAGTGGACTTTCTCAAGTGGGTTGAGTTGTTAATCATTCCTTAATGGAATGTGACAACATTAGGAGGTGGGTTAGAGTAGAATTTAGGATTAGGATTAGATTAGGATGGGTGAATGGGTTGAGAAGGTTTAGAACCCAGGGTAGAAGTGGTTGAGATAGGTTAGGTTGGGGTTTAGGGGAATATTATAAATGAAATAAACTTATTTAATTCATTTAGAAATATAGGAATTAATTATTTAAACAATTTAATTGCTTTTTAATAATTAGGGGACTATAGTCATTTTAATTAAATTAAATAGGCTAGGAGAATGGGTTATTTTGCAAGTGGATATTTGATTTAGGGATTTATTTAATTCCTTTATAATTAAATACTATAGTCATATTTGATTTTTGATTTGATTTAATTGGTCCAAATTAATTTGAAATGTATGGCTATAATAGTTAATATAATTCAGTGATAAAAATCACCTAGGACATTAAACTGATTTAAAGAATTATGCCAAGCAGTAACAGGGTCATTTGGACATAATCGAGGGTATGATCACACTTAGGGAAAATAGGGTCCATAGTTGGAACAAACCAAATTTAGGTGGTTACAGCTGCCAGGTCTCGAGGGATGGGATAAGAAAAGCAATCCTCATCTGAGTTGTCTTGTATAGTGTCAACTTTAGTTGTGCCTTCAGGTTCTTGTGTAGGTTCTACCTTTGGCATAAATTTATTGATCCCTAGGTGAAACGGGACCCTTTTGAAACCTAAACCAGTGGTGTCTTTTGTCTTTTGACCTATAGCTTGGATAGGTTCCACTAACCCATTGCCATTCACACCTATCGGGCCACTTCCTTTGTACCCAAAATGTTTCATAATCTTAAGACCCTCACTATTAGGATTTAATTCATGAGCCGAGGTAGTTTGTTCAGCTATGTTCTTTCCTTTACAAAGCCAAGCCTTGATAGCTCTTTCCTCATCTTCATCTTCCAATGGTGTATTGGACTGTACAAATGCACCCTCATAAAATATCTCAGGAGTAGTGGAAGATTTTTTGTGTTCAGAAGGTCTCCCATAAGACTGAGGAGATAGGGGTAGAGATACTAATGACAACATGGGTTCCATTTGATATCCCCCCATGCCTATGTCTATGATTTTTAGTGTCTGTTCCATGTCTTTGAGCTTGGCATCACATAGTTCTATGTATTCTCTATTAGTTGGAACAAGACTATCAGCTAATTGAGTGAGAGCATTACAAGAAGAACCCATGCTAGCAGGAATGATCACCTCTGTGCCTTGAAAATAAAAATTGATACACTGATGGTATGTAGAAGGAACCGCTTGCATCTCATGGATCCACGGTCTTCCTAGCAGAATATTATATGCAAGAGGAATATCTAGCACTTGACATATGACATCTCTTTCAACCAGGCCAACCTGGATGGGTAGCACAACTAGACCTTTAGATGTTCTCTCTTCTTCATCATAATATTTTATGGTAATTCTCTTGCGGGAATCTATGCGATCCTCACCATAACCTAGTTGAGAAAGAGAATGAGTGGAGAAAATATTAAGACCAGCACCATTATCAATGAGCACGCGATGGACTAGCTGTTAGCTGGTCATGACTTCTATGTGCAGGGGAGCATTGTGCGGGTGACTAATTGAGTGATCATCTTCTTTAGAGAAGGATAAATAATGAGGCGAGGTCAAATGACCCACCATGGATTGAAACTGATCCAAATTGATATCTTTGGGGATATTAGCTTTAGTGAGAGCTTTGTCCAGAATTTGCCTATGAGCAGGCGGGATTTTCAATAGCTCAAAAATAGTTATCTGAGCATTGGTCCTTTGAAGCTGGTCAAGAATTCTATAACTAGCAATAGGAGGCGTAGGGACTACCTTCATGGTTTTGTTGGTAGAACCAACAACAATCTTATCTGCAGTTTGTTTTGGCACGGATGTAGCAGCAGGAGAGTTAGGACCCTTGATAGAGATTCTAGTGTTAGACCTAGTAACAAAGTTCACACAATATCAAGATGTCTCAGATTCAGATAATCAAGATGCAGGGCCTCTCAAGACAAACATGGTTCTTGGTTTAGAAACATTCCCACTTCCCTTGCTAGTGAACATATTGCAATATTCCACTTCCACTGGTTCAATCATGTTGATTACATTATCATAAGTGGTATTAGCATAATTAACTTTGGCATTATTATTCTGGGCATTGGAGGATTCACCTTTCTCATGATGAGGAAAGGGATCTTTGAATGCTTGATGATCCAAATTTTTGTTATGATTCTCCACAATGATAACCTGGTTATCGATAAAATCTTGAACTTTATGTCGTAATTGGAGACAAGTAGCAGTCTTGTGACCTTTGTTTTGATGGTAATCATAGTAAGCATTCTCATTCCACCAATGAGGTCTTGGTTGTGGATCGTATAAATGTTTCTCCAAAGGAGCAAGAATCTGATTTTGCACCAAAGTTTTGAAAACCACATCAAGCGGTTCTCCTAGAGAGGTAAATTCATGCTTGGGTTGCGCTGCCCAAGGTTTGTTGCTAGAAAATTTAGAAGGTTGTTGAGTATTGATTGCATCCTTTTTGACAGCTTTGGTCGCTTGTATACCTGAGGTGAGATTAAAGACTAGTTTCAAAGAAGTTGAATTCACGTTATCAACCACCCCATCGTTCACAACATCTCTATTTTTGTTGGGAAATTTACCCTTGTCTTCGTTGGACGATGAGGAATTTTGCTTGTTATCCTTATACAATGTCAATTTTCCTTTTTTAACCATGGATGCTTCTATTCTCATAGCCTCTTTTATCATACTATCAAAGTTAAGGGGACCTTCAAGTTGGACTTGATACCCAAAGTCAGGGGTGAGATTATCCAAGAATATATCGAGTTTCTTAGACTCAGGTATTTTGTGAGGGTATTTTGTGCAAAGTTGTCTCCATCTTTGGAGAAACATCAAGAATGGTTCCCCTTGCTTCTGTTTAAGGTTGCAAAGATCCCTTATGTTGATAGGATGTTGAATATTATGAGAATAGTATTGCATCAAAATATTGGCAATTTTGTCAAAAAAAATTATGCCAGTGGGCAATCGTGAGAACCATTCCATAGCGGGTCCACCCAAACTTCATGGGAAAAGACACATCAAATACGTTTGATCATGTATAAACTCCGTCGACAAGGCACCAAATTCTCTTAAATGATCTGTTAGAGTAGTCGAGTATTGCTAATAATTAAATTAGTTAATTATTAGTTCATCTACTCTTAGCTTAAGTTAGACTTAGGAAAGTTTCCTTTTCTGAGTTGTTTCCCTTTTAAGGTTTCGGTATTCCTTTATAAGGAATCACCTCTTTGTATTTCGTAAGGAGATTGTATTATTTTAATCATTGTTAATAGAAGCTTATTTCTGTCACAATGCTTTTTCAGTCTCTGCCCTATCGGCCGCCCTAGATTTCTCTTTCTGTCTTCATTCTGTTTGTAATAGCTATGCATGCAGGTGTTCTTGGGTAGATTGATATTCATCAATCTTTACATGGTATCAGAGCTCTCCTGCATCTGGCTGTTCGTTCTTTGTTGAAGCAGCGAGGGTTTGAAGCTTTCAGAAGTTTTTCTAGCATTTGTCTCTGGTTCTGGGGGGGTCTTTATTTTTTAAAGCTGTTTGAGCCGAAAAGGACTCCGCCATTGTGTCCAGAAGGCCCGGGAGAGTCGAAATCATATAAAATTTTGACCATTTTGGCTACCAGGGCCTCTGAGAGTTTTTTCGTGCCCTTCGAGGGCTGTACGGCTCGTGGTTCGAGGAAAAAAATTTAAAAAACCTTTGTTTTTTAAGGTTTTTTTGATTTTTTTGTGGCGCACGCTGTGCATGTGAAAACGCGCCACCACCGGCGGTTCTCCTCCGACGCCTGCCGCTCATTCAAACGCAGCCCAGAGCTCTCCGCTCCGCCGCCTCCTCAGTGGCCGCCGGCCCTCCTCTATGCGCGGCCCCACCGCCCCGAAACCTGCTCCTACCACCCGGTGGCGCCCCTTATACATTGCGCCGCCCTGCCTGCTCTGCGCCGCTCTGCGGCCACCAGCCCCCGCGGGCTCCCGTCTGCTGCGCTCGGCGCCCGCCTGTTTGCGCCGCCAGTTCCTCCGCTCCGGGCGGAGCCCTCTCTGCCAGCCCCCGTGGGCTGTTCTTTCTCACCCCAGGTCATATGGGTGCCCACGGGCCCCAGGCTGCTTTAGCCCTGTGGGTGGTCACATGGCGCCCGGGGGCCCTGTGTTCTTTAGCCCCAGGGGCTTAATTATTTCCTTTGAGGCCTTTTTTGACCCCTTCTCGCTATTTTTGCGATATCTTGGGCATACGGGGGTATTTTTGCGACTTCCATATACCGTCGGAAAGCTCTTTCCGAGCACTTTCCGAT
>MU227373.1:1411599-1474429 GCA_018584345.1 Thuja plicata | reverse complement strand
ATCTAGATGAAATAGAAGCACTTATGGCTAGAAGAATGTAGAGAGGCAAAGGTAAATACAAAGGCAAGTTACCACTTGTATGCTTTAATTGTAAAGAGATTGGACACTTTGCTACAAGATGTCCTAATAGAAGAAAAGATGACAGAAGTAATGACAGATCTTTTGAGAAGAAATCTGACAGAGGTAATAACAAAGATTATAGAGGTTACCGAAAATTAGAAAGAAGAGATACCTGAGACTACAAGGACAAAGGCAAGAAAGCTAGCTACCTAGCTACTTGCAAAGATGAAGCTACTGACACTGAACCTGATGAAGACATCGAGATGGTATTTGTAGCTGTGAAGGATGATTTAGATGAAGATGAATGGTATGTAGAAACTGCACTCATATCTAAGGTTAGCAAGAATGACATTTGGATTATAGATAGTAGCTGCACTCACCACATGATAGGTGACAAAGAAAAGTTTGACACTTTTGAGTATTATAATGGTGGTACAGTAAGAATGGGTAATGATACACCTTGTCCAGTTGAAGGTAAAGGAACTATAATGTTGAATAACCTGATTAAATGTGAAAATTCTTATTGGGTAAAAGGATTGAATTATAATCTGTTGAGTATCTCTCAGCTAAATAACTTAGGTCATAGAGTAGCATTTGAGAATAAGAAGGCAAAGATCTTCAATGAATCGGGAAGACTGATTGGTACTGGTGAACAGACAAAAGGTAACTTATTCTATCTGAATGATACTAACACCACTTGATTAATTACTAGAAATGAAAACATATGGTTGTGGCACAAAATATTGTGTCATGTGAATTTTGACAACATGATGAAAATAAGTAGAAGGAGAAATGTAAGAGGCTTACCGATGATGACAAAGCCAGACAACATCATGTGCAAAAATTGTCAAAAAGGTAAAATGACAAAGTCTAGTTTCAAAAGTAAAACCTATACATCTGATGATATTCTATAATTAGTCCATACTGATCTATGTGGACCAATGAGGACAAAAAGTTATTATGGATATAGATATTTAATTCTCTTTGTTGATGATTACTCTAGAATGATGACAGTTATGTTTTTAAAGATAAATCTGAAGCATTCAAGATGTTTAAATGGTATAAGGCTATGGTAGGTAAACAAAGTGGTAAGGATTTGAAATTCTTGAGGTCAGATGGAGGAGGAGAATTTATATCAGATGAATTCACTAATTTCTATCAGATGAATTCACTAATTTCTATAATGAGCATGGTATAAAAAGATAGGTTTCTACACCAAGAACACCACAGCAAAATGGGATTGCTAAGAGAAGGAACAAATCAATAGTTGATTGTGCTAGAACACTGATGATAGAGAAAGGCATCACCCAAATCTTCTAGAGGGAAGCTATTAGTACTGGTATTTACACACTTAACATAGTACAATTGAAGGACACAAAGAAGACACCTTATGAGATGTGGTATGGTAAAACACCCAATGTAAGTTACTTTAAAATATTTGTTAGTCAATGTTATGCCTTAAAGGATGATAGAAATGGAAATCTTGATGCCAAGAGTGATGAAGGTATTTTTCTAGGGTATTCCACCAAGAGAAAAGCTTATAAATGTCTTATCAAGGCTTCTAACAAAATTGTTGAAAGTGAAAATGTAAAGATAGATAAATTTGCAGAAAAGAATGAGCTGGAAAGAACAAAAGAACTAGAGGAATACAACAAGTTTGTATACTATGAATAACCCAACACTCTACCTAAGAAACACTGCTTAATTCTAGAATAGCAGAATGTTGCGATCGATGGTCAGACTGTTGTTACCGACGGTCAGGATGATAATCAAAATAATGTGCAAGGTGATGAAGAATCGAATGAAGATCAAAATAATGATCAAGCTGATATACAAAGAGTTATACCTGTACTTGCAAGATATGTAAGAAGGAACCATCCATAGATCCAGATCATAGGAGATAAGAAAGTTGGTACAAGAACAAGAAGTAAGTATTTAAACTCAAATTGTTTAATTTGTGAGTTTGATCCAAAATCTATCAATGATGCACTTGATAATGAAGAATGGATAAGTGCTATGAATGATGAGATTGAGTAGATTGAATTGAACAAGACATGGTCACTTGTGCCAAGACCAGATGACAAGAATGTCATTGGTACAAAATGGACATTCAAGAATAAGTTGAATGAGAATGGAGAAGTCACAAGGAACAAAGCAAGACTAGTATGCAATGGATATGCACAAGAAGAAGGTATAGACTATGGAGAGACCTTTACACCCATTTCTAGGCTAGAAGGAGTAAGAATACTACTTGCTTAAACTGCATATAAAGGATTCAAAGTATATCAAATGGATGTCAAGTCAACATTCCTAAATGGAATACTTGAAGAAGAGGTATACATTGAGCAACCAGAAGGGTTTGTCGATCCAAACAAGAGAAACATGGTACGTAGAATTCACAAAGCCTTATATGGATTGAAACAAGCTCCTAGAGCCTAGTATGAATGACTTTATTCCTATCTTATAAGTATTGGATTTGTAAGGACTAGTGAACATAGTAATCTTTATTTAAAGGAAGATACTGATGCTAACACTTTGATTCTTGAAATATTTGTTGATGACATCATATTTGGAGGCAATGATATGCTATGAAAATCATTTCCTAATGAGATGACAAAAGAGTTTGAGATGTCTATGTTTGGAGAGATCAAGTTCTTTCTTGGTCTACAGATCATTCAACAAAGTGAAGGTATTTTCATTACATAGTCCAAATACATCAAATAGGTCCTGAAACTATTCAAGATGGAAGATTCCAAACCAGTTGGAACACCGATGGCTACTAGATATAAGTTAACAAAGGAGGACAAGACAACAGAGGTAAATCAAACTTTGTACAGATCAATGATTGGAAAACTCATGTCTATTGTACACACTAGACCAAATATCGCACATGCAGTAGGAATTGTTTCTAGATTTTCTAATAACCCCAGGGAATCACATATGTATGTTGTGAAAAGGTAAGATATCTAAAGAACACTAAGGAATTTGTCTTATGGTATAGAAGAGAAGGAAAAATTGAACTTAAGGTGTTTATCAACGCTGATTGGGCTAGAAATCTTGATGACCAGAAGAGAACAACTAGAGGATCATTCTTTATGGGTGACAGACTTGTCACATGGATTAGCAAGAAGCAAGGATGCATCTCTCAATCTACTGTAGAAGTAGAGTATGTTGTTGCTACTACAAATTTCTCAAATATTGCATGGATCAAATAGTTGTTGGAAGGTATGCATATGAAGATCTCAGAACCAGTGATTATCTATTGTGATAACACCAGTGCAATAAACATTTCCAAGAATCTAGTCATGCATTCCAAGACTAAACGCATTGCTATCAAGTATCATTGTTTGAGAGAACAAGTTCAGGAAAAAGAGGTGATACTTGAGTATGTGCAATCAAAAGAACAATTGGCCGATATCTTAACCAAGCCACTGCCCAAGGATACATTTGAGTACTTAAGAAAGAGACTAGGGGTCAAACCCTTGTCTACCAGTCAGTAAAATGACTGAAGACTACATCAGCCTACATATTATCAGAATATCATTCATGTTGATGCAAGAAAAGAGATGAACTTCAAAGATACATCTATATACAGACAGGTATATATCAGAACTGAGCACCAGAGAATATTGTTATATTTATGATGGATAAGGGAAATTCAAGGAATATATTATGGATGGGAAGAAAATGATTGTTTGACATGAATGTCAGATATTTGTAAATTATTTGTTTGGCATTGTTGTCAAAGGGAGAGAGATTATCCATATTATCACATCTTTCTGAAAAGAGAGAAAGGTTATACATTATCAGATTACTCCAACAGGGAGAGATTATATCCTAAGGGAGAGAATTTGTATGAAAGATTATACAAAGGGAGAGTTGCTGACAAGAGAAAAAGACATCAAAAGAAAGAGAACAGTCAAAAGAGAGAAATTGACACAAGAAGGGGACACAACACATCAGAAGATAGAGAGCTGTAAGAATCAAATCTAAGATAAAACAGAGCTTACCGGAGTTCAGAAATTTATCAGTTATCAGAACAAAAAGATTGGTAGTTTGATGGATCTCAACTATTGTATTTCATATTATATTAGAAATAGTATAGTGTGATAATATAGTATGTTTCCATCAATGCCAAAGGGAGAGATTGATGACATGTAACTGATTGGATGTTTGATAATGTTAAGTTGAAGATAATGCAAGGCATTAAATCAATTAATGGTTTGTATTTTCATTGATGTCAACTTAATATCATCTGTACGGTCAAGTACATAATTCCAAAAGACTTCATAGAATCAAAAGAATAAAGGTTATGCTTTCAGCAATGCATAAAAGTCAAGTATTCACTTAGTGACAAACAACACCGATGAAGTGCACACCAATGGTCAGAGCAAAGAAGAACAGTCACAGTGATACCCAACGATTAGAAGAGAGTGTTTCCCAATGAAGAAAAACCACAGTGATGCCCGACGAGCAAAGTTAGAAGGTTGCCCGATGAGTAAAATTCCAATGATTCCCAATGGATGGAGATAATGAAGCTAACTAGAGTCTCACCAATGGAATTGTTAGTTGTCACCAACAACTAACTACAAAGGTGACCGACGAAATAGAGAGTTCAGAAAATGACAAAATATCTAGCTAGCAAGAGCTAAAGATAGACTTAAGTGGTTGTTTTCTTTGTTTTATTCGACCAGAGTTAAGTGATTGATTTAAAGATGATTTGTATAGTTGGAAAGAAGATAACTATGAGATAAATCAGGATTTATGCTTTAAATCAAATTGGCTGGATTTTTTTTCACGCCAAGAATCAAGAATCAAGAATCAAGAAATAATGAATATCATGTCTATATAAGAGACAAGCTTAATTCATTTACGAATGGGATTAAGGGGAGTGAATAGAAAGAGGACGTTGAAGAGAAAGTGATGAAGAATATCTTCATATAGTCCTAATCAATCAAGCTAAGGAGAGCTAAGGTATTATGCAGACATCGACGAAAAGTGAAGCACAACATCACAGAGAAGAAAGTGTGGAGCACAAAGAATTGAATTGATACATTGATCAGAGAGGTAATGTACTTAAATAGATCTGAAAATCTACAATTCAAAGTTACTTATAAATACGTCATAGTGTTTCAGTTTAACCATTGAAGCATCAAGTCTCTTAACCGAGCAGGACTTAACAAACTTCTATATATTGAGGTACATCCCAAGGAGTGCCAAAAAGGTTGATTCATGAAAGTAGCATTGGACTTTCCCGATACCTATTGATAGTCTAAGAAGGAGACTGATTCAAGGATGGTAGCAATAGATGCCCGATACTAAGTGACAACCTCTATGTATAAAATCCTCTAACAAGGTCGCACTTAATAGTATGTTTTTAACCTTTAATAGGGTTGGCTCCTAATAGGGTTCACTTTAGAAGAGTGAAAATTTGGGGTACCGATCCCAGTGGTTTTTCCCCTAATAGGGTTTCCACGTTAAAAATTCATGTATTATGTGTGTATGATTCATTTCTTTATTATTTTGTATTTGACATAGTTAACACTTGATTGATCTGTATACTCTACTTATTTACTGAGTTTTGGTAAATAGTTATACTACTTATCAGTAATCAAGAAAGAATAAGGAAAGATAGAGAACACCGACAGACAGTTAAAACATCATTAGTATTTCATGGCATGCATCTTGTAGGGACATAATAATCTGAGGTTTATTGATTGGTGGTTAAGTTTGAAGGATAAATTTTGAGGCCACTGATCACCCCCCCCCCACACTCAGTTATTACTAACATAGAAAACCCCTGTTAGAAGGTAAAAACTGCGGTGGCAATGAAACCAACAAAACTTCACTATCTGCAGAATAGAAGGGGCCAGTTAAGGCTTACAAGTTTGATCACTTCTGATGATCTTACCCTATTAGGAGTAACATCTAGAGACTGGTTAAGGTCTACTCTGTTAAGAGCTTTAGCAACACTATTTAGTGTGCACTCAGTTAAGATATTTACAAAGGATTTTTAAATCCACCTTCTCAAAGGATTTCTTCTATTTTCTACACTTGTTAGAATGTAGTCAAAAATATTCATTGAGTTGAGCATATGCAATCTAGAATTTCTGATTATAGATCCAATAAAGTTCACATGTATAATTATCACCTATAGGGATTGATCAATACCTTTGTTCTGCTCGTTAGCCTTGAATCTTGTTCTTGATAACTGATTTCATCTTTGGTTGTTCTTCTGCATAAAAATTTGTCTCTAATCCATAGAAGTATCTACAGCTACAATCATTATCACATCCATATGTTCTGATTGATTACACATCTATTTATACAATGAGTTTTACCTAAATAAGTTTCACGCATAACAATGATAACTCTATGATCAAAGGTTTACAACTTGACCTTGATCTCCTAGTTTGCATGTTTTCAATCAGTTAGAATGATTAATATAATTACAATTACATTTCTTGTCCCTCAAGAAATAGATTTAAAGCTAATCAAAAATATAAATATAAAACACAAGTGTTTTATCTGATGTGGAAGTCAGATCCACATTTCTCAGGATTATAACTATCTCTCGGTAGACTGTGCTCGGGTTTCTCTATAGTCTGTCGGGTTCCTCTGTTATCTGTTTTGTCAAGTTACACTATAATCTTCTTTTTGGGTTCCTCTGTCGGGTTACTCTATCGAGTTCCTCTTGTAACATTTTTGGGTTGCACTAGTAAACTGTGTCGTCAGGTTCCCTTGTGAACTTGTCTATTGGGTTGCACTAAACCTATCTTTCATTGTTGGTGTTACCGACGGTTTCAAAACTATTGTCCTTTGCATACTAATGACAAAATATGTCTTCAATCTCCCCCTTTGACATTAGTATCAAAAACTGAAATGTGCAAAATACTAAAATGTGTAGTATGTTCACCTTGTCATTATGACTCCCCCTATGTATATGTCAGTATAGTATATGTATATGTATGTACACTTGCCTTTATAATATTCTCCCTTTTCACCTTATCTTCCCCCTTTATCATATCATTTTTCTCCTTTATTCATATCATTTTCCCCCATTTTTGATAGTAAGGGCAAAGGTGTAATTACTTACAACTAGACAAAAATGTGAGAATGGGAGTTGTTCATGTCTTTCATCATCTTCTCCAATTTTTATTGAAGGTTTTTTTGGGCCATTTTCTCCAATGTAATCCTTGTGTGCATATCATAAATGTTGTCAATGATAGACATCTCCGGGGTGGCAATTATTTGTTTGGTCATAGTCATATGTTGCTGCAGTAGTGTAAGATTTGGTAATAGTAGAACCTATAGCTCAGTTACCTCATCTCTGAACTTTGATTCTGCCTCTTGAATCTGAAGTCTCAACTTCTTTGCTTCCATTACCTTTTCATAATGCAACTTGATTCCATTATCAATGGTTGAGAGACCTTAAGCACTAGCAGTAAGATCTGCATCTATTTCTGCAATCTTTTCACTATTTTCTTTAGTGAAGTTCTCTAATGTGCTTAACTTTTGAATTAAGGTGATAGCTTCTGAAATGATTGGTTCTCATTCATTTACTAGTTTAGACAACTTTACCTTGTTCTTGGCCACTTCTTGGCTGATTTTCTCAATCAATTTGTATTGATACTTTTGTTTTGCACCTTCTTATATGGCATTCTCTACATCCACATTCTTTGATGTAATGGCTTTGGTAAGAATAGCTAGTTGATCAATAATAGAGGTGTTCTGATCAATATCTATATCAGGTACAATCTGCTGTAGTATTTCCTTGGTTGTTTCAAGTACCTGAGTGTCCTTTGTTTCCTTCTTAAGCTTATCTTGGATAGATTTTATTTTACAAAGTTCAACATACTTTTCAAGTGCCTCTGGATCTAATGTCCTCAGGTCACAGGCTGGTATCTCAATAATCTCATCCAATGTAACTGGATTCTTATTCTTATTCTTATTCTTCTTGGATAGAGTTGTGGAGGGACATGTATGCATTACCATAACAAGTTCCTTTTCTTGGTCTGATGTGCTTGGTGAAGGCTTTGGACTATGTGTACCTATTTACTACTGCTCGGTGTCTACCTATTGGTTGGGAGTGGACGTCTCCACATCAATCTTAGCCTTATCAGCAACATCTCCTTCGATGTCCTTGGGAGTGGTATCACCTTTCTTCTCTTCTTTACCTTTATCTTTTTGTTCTCCTCTTGTTTTTTTATGTTCTTCATTGGTTTCTTTTTTCTCTCCATCTTTATTATGTTCATCAGTTGTGTTGTACTATTCCTCTTCACCCTTATCATCGGGTATGCTTGCATCAGGCTCGGGTGACTTCTCCTTTTCTGAGATGATATTGATAGCTTGTATCAATAATGGAATTTGGCTTGGTATATTCACCTATGCAACATTTGTAGTTGTATCTTGTTCCTTGGGTTGCTCGGAGGTAATAGTAATATCTTCATCTCCCTTTATCTCATCTGCAAGATCATCTCCGATGATATCAATGATATTTGTATCTTTTATTGTATCATCTGGAGCATCCCCTAATGATTGGAGAATATGAGGAATGTCATCCATTGCCTTGATTTCTTTTGTATTCAGTTCAGTTTGAGTGACATCCTCACAAGCATTTATCAGAATGTGCTATGGGCTCAGAATATCATATATTTCTTCATTGTGAGGCTTGTCGGTGAGTTCCAATTCTCTCTCAGGACTTGGGTCCTTTTCAGGTATTTTGAGTGCTTTTCTCCAAGTATCCTCACTCTCCTTTTCAAGCTCATTAAGTTTTCCTTGTAGGACTTTGTAAGCTCTCAATTTTTTTGAGAACCTTTTTGAGTGTAACTTCATCATTTCATTAATTTCTTCTATTTTGGACTCGGGCGGCATAACAAAAACTAGGGTTCTTTCCCTTATCTATTTTTTTGAATTCAATGCAAATTTCCTCCTTGTCGATAGCCTGTCAAGAAGTTCTTGTGGAATTTTACCGTCAAACTGTAATGGTATATATTTAAATATAAAGACTATTATGATGATTGCTTCCTCTATCTTGTTCTAATCCTCGAGATCCAGTGTTAGCCATTTTCTAATTTTAGGGTCATTTATTGAACCTGCCTTGAGCATTGATGCACATACCTCATCAATTGTATTAGGAAGTTTGTTCTTAACAAGTTTTTAATCATGTTTGGTTTCTTCTATATCTTCCTTAGTTCTGATGAATTTTCTTCTTTTCGATGGTGCATTTTTCCTAGTTTGAGGCTTTCTCTTATAATTCCTCACTTGTCCTTTCTTTACTGGTGATGCACTTGCATCTTTAGTTGTCTCACTTCTAGTCCTTGATGTAGCAGTAGTCCTTGGTTTCTTTGCTGGTGGTGGTGGTGCATCAAAATCTGTAGATTTGGAGTCACTCAATTTTTCTTCTTCATCGATGAGTGACTGTCCCTCGATGTCAACCTTTTGTTTAGACTCTTCATCATTTACTGACAACTTCTTCTTAAGTGTCTTTACCATTTTTTCTTTCTTTTTTTTCAATTTTCTTCACAAATAAGCCTATTTTTATTATTTCCTTGGCTTCCTCATAGGTTCCAAACCTAAGTTGTGACTTGTCCAATGGTTCATTTATCAATGATTCAAAAGCATTGGTGGCTTGATCTATGTTGAACTCATACTCAAGTGGTGCTAACCATGTTGTCCTCGGTACAACTAGTTGTATAAAGGTGTTATCAATGTCCACCATAAAACAAATTTCAGTCTTATACTTTTATACTAGTTGTTCTAGTATCCTCATCCTTTTCTGCATTCTGTCCTTAAATATAGTAAAGTATACATCCATAACTGATGTAAATTTGTCACCTAGTGACTTGATGAATTCACTGATTTGAATTGTCATTGGTCAAGTAGTATCCCAGTTGACATGACTGATAGATAGAAATAAGTTATGGAAATAGAAAAATGTACACATTGAAGTGATCCAAACTTACATGAATTGGACTTTGTAGACCTAATTGCCCCCATTTTTTCCTCTAACTGCTTCAGTAGAAGCTTAGATAGATCCAATTGTAGACCTTTCTTTACAATCTTATGTGCAGTGTCAACTGCTCCACATGCTATGTTGTTTAACTTGCTGGATTGGTATATCTTGTATCCTAGTACACATGAATCAAAATTTAGTTTTGGATCGATGATGGTGTTAACCTTTAATCCTCTGTTATCCCATCTTGCACCTGTCATCTTCTCAATCTCGGGGTGAGGAGGATGTTTAATTTCCTTGGCCTTGTCGGTTATAGGATAACCAGTCACAGCGTGTATGAAATCCCTTGTGATTAGCTTCATCTCATCCAGGTACATCTTTTGTTCATGCACTCTATTCAGCACTATCTGAATCCACTTGGTTTTAAACTCCCTTGGGAACATTAGGGAATTTTTCAACCCTTTGAACTAAATGTGTTTGTGCTCATCCTTGATGGTTCCATCTTTTCAAAGCTTCTTGTAAGCTTGATCAACCTCAAGATCTCCTATCTTGGTGATCTTGCAATGTATGTATGAATGAACATCCTCAATTAGTAAAACCCTAGGTGGTATTCCCAAAAATGCTCCAATGTTGTTGGGTTGCGAATCAACCTCTGGACAGATTTTGTACTTAGGTTCTTCACAAGTGGATTTCTTGATCAAATTAACCTTATTCTCTTTGACATTCTTGATCTTGGAAACTCGTGAATTGGTTTCCATCATTTTGTGAATTTAGGTCTTTTTCCTAAAACACACACTGAGCTCAATGATTTCGTTACTTACTTTAACCGTTTGTAGCTGTTGTTGATCAAAATCTGAATGTCGCAAATCTTCTTAGAATGCTCTGCAATTTGGTCGCTCTTTTTCACTCTGCTCTTTGCTCTATTTTGCACTTAATCACTTTGTGAATAATGAGCTCTTTCATTTCCCTATTTATAGATGATGCCCTAAGTGGCACAATTAATGCTCTACCCACTTCTCAGCGTTCAAAGACAGAGTCACTCAAGTATCACACAAACTTTCAGCTCAAGGTAGGTGAAAACTCACTTGACCTTTCATACGTTTACCGATGGTGCTCGGTAAGTAGCGAAGACTTCAATGCATATTTACATGATTACCGACAAGTCTCAGTTTACACTGATTAACTTGGTTTTTGTTAGGGTTTGACAGAACCGGAACAATATAAGAATAAATAGTTATAAGCAGAAATAGTAGAAGAAAGAAACTAAACGTAGATAACACACAGATTTAACGTGGTTCACCCAAAACCTGGGCTACGTCCACCTACACAGCTGTCCAACCTTTCTTATTATCCAGCAAAAACATATACCACGATACAATGCATTATACATCTCAAACACTTATAACATGCATTTTAGGGCAACCTCTAAAATCGACCATTTTAGGGTTTTACAATGTCGGTCTTCTTTTTCCTGAAAAAGCAAATCTCTTTCCCGAAAAAGCACCAAAAAATTTTGGCCCTTCGAGCCGGCCTCCGGTTCGGGGCTACCGCCCCTCACCTCCAGCAACTACCAGACATGGGGCCACAATATCAACATCTACTACATGATCAATCACCAAAATATCAACAGTTTTCACATGTACACTGACGATTCTTGGTATGTATTGACCGATGAGATTGCATTAATAGATTTATAATAAGTAATACCATAGTGCATCTTTAATCATGCTAGTTTGGAATTTTTAGCTATGTATAATGGAACTAATATAAATTATAACTTAGTATAGTGCAGTTCCATACTTACTTGTTCATCTTAGGTGGGGGTGGTGATGTCACCAGATCCATTGGATAAGGTGTCACCAATTGCATTGCTTGGTCCAGCATCATTAGTGTTTGTGGATTTCCTCCACATTTTGTTTCTCATCTTCCTAATGTCTTCAATAGTATTTCCATTGATAAAAGTGCTTGTCTCTATTATCAGTCTCTACAGTCCTTTCGTAGATGACCAAATTTATGACAGTGTAAGCATGCCATTATGGGGTTAGTCCAGCTCCTATACTTTCTCATCCATTTTTTCATGTAGTTTTCTGCTATGTGTCCATATCTACCATATGTTGTGCAGTTTGTCCATGTGTTGTAATCCCAAACATATGAGTTACTGACTCTTTTCAGTTGATAAGCATTTTCTTGTTGTTTATGCTTCCTTGCTTGCATTTTCTTCTTCCTACATTCAAGAGATGCGTGCACATGCATTTTGCAAGTAGGACAGTATTTTTCCATGTAGGTTTCCCTCTTTGGTTGTTTCACCTTAGATTTACATTCATATGCTTTATGTCCTTTCTTGTTACAGTTATAACAACTTCCTATGAATGAAGATGTGGATTTAGGAATACCTTTTTTTTTTTCTCCTGCAAATATTTGATGTGTGGCCTGGTTTTCCACAGTGATTGCATGATTTCTTTCTTGGTCTTGGATTTTTATAGACATTCTTTGGATCATCTTGGTATGGTGATTCTCCATACTTGGTATACCCTAGTCTGGTATTCTTATTGACTCTTCTTTGTCCATCCAGAAAATCATCCATTCTTTTTGTGCTTTCTTCAACTCTCTTGATCATATGATTCTGCTGTTGTGGAATTCTTACTTCATGTTTCAGTCTTTGATTTTCTTCTCTTAGCTCACCAATAGCTTCCAAATTTCCATTCAGCTCTATGTTCATGGGTAAAAGCACAATAATTTAACCTTTTAAACTAACTTGATTGACTTGGCTGAGTTAGACTTGGCCCAATCTAACTCGACCGAGTCAACATGGCACCGAATGGTGCCTACATGGCCTATTCAGATCATGCACAAGCCAATGGGAGGGATAGTAGGACTTAGTTGAGTCTGACTAGGCCGAGCCTACCTAGGTGGCATGCCATGTGGCAACCAAACCTCCAAAAACATAAAATATCCAGAAGTTTGCACTTCTGCTATTTTTTTCTCTGCTCAAACTAGACAATGTCAAAAAACTAAAAGTACCATTTTCTAGATCTCGGAACTATGATTCATGACATATAAGTTTTATATTGTTTTGACTACAAAACATTGAACAAATTCATTAAAAACTACATGTAGTTTATTAAAGCTTTCAGAAGTCGTTGATTCGGATAATATAAAAAAATTCTAAATCAATTCAGAATTTTTTTAAAATCATAGATAACACTAGAGAAGAGAGTCCTCTTCAATAATATGTAATTTATTTGGTTTTTGGTATAGTTTTGATAGGGGAAAAATGGTGGGAGACAAAAACTATTGATTTCAAGTAAGTTTGACTTTGAATACTTATAATGGGAAAACTATACATCGAAAACACTTCTTTCTTTTTTTTTGCACTACCTATACATGTCATCTAAAACATAATCTAAAATTAGAGAAAAAAACAATTATTTACTTATAATGATTTGGCGGGAAGTAAACTCCCTAATTTACAATATTTTTCTGAAAATGAAAAATAGACCTAAAAATTTCAAAAAACATATTAATTTTGGTTCAATTTGAAAAAAAAAATTATAGGCATATAATTCATCGTATTTGACACATTTCATCAGTTTACATAATCTTCAAATTCTCAATAGAAATGTGACTTTATGCCCTTGAAGTTTTACAGTTTTGGTGATGTTAACCTTTTCCTTTGTAAAAGGGTGACAGATTATTGTGCTTTTACCCTCATTCGGTTTGCCTCCTGACTCATAAGAATAATCTGATTGGTGATCTCATGATGATATTCAGTAAGTCTTTGTAATTTTGACTCTTTCTCTTGTAGGTTTTCAGTGATCTTCCTCCTATCATCAATTGCTAGTGTTCTTTCTTGTTCATCTTGTCTATCATTATTCATAACCTCAACCATTCTTACCATCTATGTCTCTTGACCGATTTGCAATGATTTCACTTGTCTAGCTAGATGTTGATTGATTTCATTTAGACTTGAAATTCTTCCTTTAGATGTGTCTAATGTATTGTTAGATGTAGATCCTGAAGACTCAAATAAATCATGTATCTCTTCTTCATGATAGTCTGTTTCATTACAACGAGATGCCATTACCTTTCTGTCATCTCGTAACTGTCTCATCTTGACTCTAGCTTCTTTATATTGCTCATAGAAGATCTGTATCTCTAACTTCTGATTCTCAATACTCTTGTCTAGCTTGTACCTTTCCATTGTATGATCTTTTCTCTTAAGTATTTAAAATTTTCCAAATAAGAGATCTAACTCTGATACCAATTGTTGGAAATAATGGAATGGTGTGTACTGAGAGGGGAGGGGTGAATCAGTACCCTTAAAACTTTTATCACTTAACCTTAATCCTTTATGTAATCAATTGTTTGTATTACCAATCATATGTTCTATTCTATCTTTATGCATGTAATATCAATTCATAAACTCAATTAGCATGTAAACACTCATAGAAACATTCATGAAATGTATTGACACATGACACAAGATTTGGCAACGTAGAAAACCCATGTTGGAATATTAAAACTGCGGTGGGGATGAAATCCACAAAACTTCACTATCTACAGAATGGAAGGGGCCAGTTAAGGCTTACAAATTTGATCACTTCTGATGATCTTATCCTATTAGGAGTAACATGTAGAGATTGGTTAAGGTCTACTCTATTAAGAGCTTTAGCAACACTATTTAGTGTGCACTCAGTTAAGAGATTTACAAAGAATTGTTAAATCCACCTTATCAAAGGATTTCTTCTATTTTCTAAACTTGTTAGAATGTAGTCAAAAATATTCATTGACCTAAGCATATGCAATCTAGAATTTTTTATTAAAAATCCAATAAAGTTCACATGTATAATTATCACCTATAGTGATTGATCAATACCTCTAATCTGCTCGGTAGCCTTGAATCTTATTCTTGATAACTGATTTCATCTTTGGCTATTCTTCTGCATAAAACTCTATCTCTAATCCATATAAGTGTTTGCAGATACAATCATCATCACATCCATCTATTCTGGTTGATTACACATCTATATATACAATGAGTTTTACCTAAATGAGTTTCACGCATAACAATGATAACTCTATGATCAAAGGTTTACAACTTGACCTTGATCTCCTAGTTTGCATGTTTTAAATCAATTAGATTGATTAAAACAATTACAATTACATTTCTTGTCCCTCAAGAAATGGATTTAAAGCTAATCAAAAAGCTAAATATAAAACAAAAGTGTTTTATCTGACTGGAAGTCAGATCCACATTTCTCAGGATTATAATTGTCTCTTGGTAGACTGGTGCTCAGGTTGCTCTGTAGTCTGTCGGGTTCCTCTATTATCTGTTCTGTCGGGTTACATTTTAATTTGCTTGTCGGGTTCCTCTATCAGGTTCCTCTATCGGGTTACTCTATCAGGTTCCTCTTTCGGGTTACTTTGTCAGGTTCCTCTTGTAACATTTTTTGGGTTGCACTAGTAAACTATGTCATTGGGTTCCCTTGTGAACTTGTCTGTCTGGTTGCATGAAACCTGTCTTTCGGTGTTGGTGTTACTAACGATTTCAAAACTATTTTCCTTTGCATACTAATGAAAAAATATGTCTTCATACACACACACACACACACACATGAAGTATCAGATACCTATTGCATAATTTTGTCTTAGTACATAATTATCTATACATATACATGATTATGTATATGTATATAAGATCATGTATACATATATATAATTATGTACATGTGTGTATATATATGCATAATTATTATATATATGGGCAGTGGTGGAATTAAACAATGATTGTCTAAATACCTTAAAATTTTGTCCATTTTTATTAAAATGTTTATTATTTCATATATATCATGGAGGGTTAAATTTTTCTAGTAAATGATTTTCCCTGCCCATATAGGGGTTTCAATAATGATGAACTCGGCTACATTTAGATGGTGCAATCTAGTACTTCTTATATGTATATGTATATGTATATGTATATGTATATGTATATGTATATGTATATGTATATGTATATGTATATATATATATATATATATATATGTATGTGTATGTGTATATGTATATGTATATGTATATGTATATGGATATCTATATGTATAAATAATCAGGTTGAATACTTTGTATGAAGTTTATACATTCATAGGTTCTAAATACATCGACCGTATCCCCAATATTTTTTTGAGTATGTTTACCTACATAATCTTGCATACATATTCAGACTCCAAGTATCAGATACATATAACATGACCATGCATATACATGCTTGATCATGTAAACATGTACATAATTATTTAGATATATGTATATGGATGCAATCTGGATGGTGATAGAATTAAACCATGATTGTCTCAATGCCTTCCATCTCATTCAAATGTTTAATAATGGTTGCATTCAAATGCTACAATGTTGTAGCCATGTGTGCACATTTACATATCTAATTTATTTGGCTCTGCAATCTTATTGCCTCCACTCTGCAACCTTCAGGTAACGTTTCACCCATCAATCATGCTTCCTTTCTTGTATGTACAAAAATGGAATTGAATAATCATTATTGACTGTCAAATGAACAATCCCATATAGGTACAGATTCATGACACAAGGTAGAGGTAGAGCTAGAGTTAGAGGCGAAGGCAGGGTTGGGGATACACTGAATTCAACATCGGGAGGCAGATAGACTTGTAGAGGTAGAGGTAGATGTATAGTCAGAGTTAATAGTGGACTACACTTCATAGATGCAGTAGATATGACCTCCAGAGAAGAAATTCATGTTTCTTATTGTGGGGGAGAAACAAACAGTGGATGCCACAATCATCCTAATGTGGAGGTAGAGTCCACTATTCAAAATGTTTGACCTGTTAGCCAATCAAAGTCATACTTGAAGTGGTCAAAATTGCAAATGGAAGAAGCAATTGCCTATGTTGAAGAGAAGGGGATGTCAATCAGAGGTGCAACAATCAAGTGTGGTATCTCAAATATGAGTTTGAGATCATGGTTGACTGGGATTTCAGCAACGACCCAAAGCAGACCACATACCATTTTATCTGAAGAGGAGGATGTACTTGTCCATTGGTGCAAGTAAATGGCTAAAATTGGCCACAATTTGCATATCAGCCAACTATAATCAACTGTTGCTGAAATTTTTGGAGATAGGCCCAGCCCGTTCAACAATGGTGTTCCAGGGAAATCATAGTGGTCTTCTTTTTGTTAAAGTAACCTTGATTTGACAATGAGAATAGTTAAAGGAGTGGATAGAGACCGAGCAGTTATGTTGTGACCTTCTATTGTGTCCTCATTCTATGAAAACCTTGATAACATTTACAACTTGCACCACTATGGATCAAGAAGAATTTGGAATTATGATGAGACTGGTGTTCAAGCTAGCAAGAACTATGGAATGAGATTGATTGCTAGATTGGGGCAGAGATGTGTACCACACTTGATATCAAAAAATAGAGAGTGGATCATGGTTTTGTCTTGTGTTAGTGTGGTTGGGAAAAGTATTCCCAGGTTTTACTTTTTCAAAGCCAAGAGGTACATCATAAATTACATAGAAAACTATAAGGCAAATGCATGCATGGTGTGTCAAGAGCATGCATGGATGAAAAGGTAATTGTTCCTTAAATGGTTACAACATTTTGCAGAATCCATACCTAGAGGGTATTCACCAACTAATAGGGCCTTTCTTATCATTTATGGTCATGGAAGCCATGTCACCTTCAAGACAATTGAAGAAGCAAAGTGCTTGGTAATTGACTTGCTAACAGTGTCTTCTCATACCAGCCATAAGTTGCAACCATTGGACATTAGTTTTTTCTCTCTTTTCAAGTATTACTTCAAACAACAAAGAAGTACATGGATGTCAAATAACCCCCACATTTAAATTGTCCGAGAAGAGTTGGCAACACTTGTGAGTAAGGCATTCAAGGAAGCATTGACACCATGGAACATTATGAGTGAGTTTTGTAGGACTGGAATTTAGCCACTAAACAGGTCTACACTAGCCAATGATATGAGGCCAAGTGAGGCATTTCACATTGAAGAACAAAAGAAAACTATTGGAACAAAGGATGATGCAATTACATTGGAGAGTAATCCTAAACACATTATGGTAGAGGTCTTCATGCATTTGGCAGGGTTCCCTGAAGAAGAAATTAATTTATTTGTGCAAAATTACCCACCCAATATAGACAATGTAGAGGATTCAGTTGAAGGTGTGCAAACCACATCATCTGAAGGTGTTAGTGATCCACCACAGCCAACAGAAGGTATTGAAAGTGCATAACTTGATCTCATCCTTCCAACACAAGCTAACCTACCAGAGTGGATTGGACAAGCAGCCACCAACGTAAGACTATAGACATATTTCATGTCAGAAGACATCACCCTTTCCATGCCAAGCCCTCCCTAAATTGATCCAACAAAAGTAATCCATTATTTCACCAGTGCAAGGGATTGGGATGATGAGGTCAATGCAATTTGTGATGATTATATGGGGAAAAGTGATGAAGAAGCTGGCTACATGAAATGCACCCAATAGGATGAGCAACAAGGAAGAACATCAATAAGCCAATTCTTGATATTTCTAGGTGTAGCAGGTGACTCCTTCATCAAGGGGATGTCAGATGGGAGTACTTCACCTCAGTAGGCAGTCCCAAATTTTGATGTTTGATTAGTACATTGAAATTCCCAATTCTCAAGAGTCAAAGAGGAAGAGGATTGAGGAATTTCAAAGTAGAAAGAAGCAACAAATAATGGAAAAGAAGGTTGAACGTGAAGCACACCAAATAGAAAGGGAAGTATTAAGGGTATAAAAAGCTACAAGGAAAGAGAAAGAAGATGACAAGAAGAGGAAAAAGAAGAGGAGAGGCTACAGAGACAAGAGGCAAAGGCTAAACGAGAACGCAAGGCAGCTGCAAAGAAAGCAATACAAGTAGAGAAATCTAAACAAAATTCCTTAGCAGAGGATCTAGGACAACCTATTGTGAATAGTATGATGACCATCTACTCCCCACTATATGAAGCTGTGAGAACCTTAATATTTGGGACTACCCCTAGAAACATCCAAATCAGTGCAGAAGCGAAGGAATCATTTATTGATTTTATAGAAATCTTCCTGCAAAGCTTGCCTACTGAACAATCTGCTGCTACAAGTGGGACAAACTCTGTTGCCTAGGGATTTATGACCCCTACAACTTTTCAAACCGATATGGGTAGTTAAAGAAGAGTTATCTAATATGTAATTTTTTTTATCGAAGAAGGTTTTTTCCATATGTCATGCAAAGTAGATCCCACACCATGGGTTGATACGAGCTCATTTTGATCCTTATATGGATGTAGTTTCAGTGATACACGATATAACTATGATATGATTAGAAAATTAATTAATGTCATTGGTGGTATATTTCAAAATTGTCTTTCTCAAGAGAAATGTGAATTTTGTGTCATATGACATACAAGTATAGAATGTAATGTTGTTGTAGTAGATATAATTGGAACCTTATTTTTAATTGGAATTGTTCTATAATGCTCTCATATTATCTGTTAGCTATTGTCTGTGAATGTCATCTACTTGATATCTAATTGATCTCTACATGTTATTATGTATTGTCCTCTGCTTGTTATCTAATTGTTCTCTACCTATTATTCTGTAATTGTTATAATCTAATAGTTGTATGATTTAATGTATTATTGCAAGTATAGAGCACAAATTCAACTTTCTATATTGGAACTAAGAACATAAAAGCAAGCTGAAAACAAGAATCTAAAATCAGGCAAGTAGAGAATCAAACCTATAGGCACAAATCAAGCTTGCACTATTAAGAAATTTTTATCTAATCTAATTTCTTTGTAATTGTGCAAATATTGTTCTAATATTCATTTGATCTTTTCACACACACACACATACATATACATACCTATATATTCAGATATGTGTGTGTGTGTGTGTGTGTGTGTGTGTGTGTGTGTGTGTGTGTGTGTGTGTGTGTGTGTGTGTGTGTGTGTGTGTGTGTGTGTGTGTGTGTGTGTGTGTGTGTAACTGAATTCAACATTCAATTTAGCATACCATAAACTAAAGTAAACTAAATTCGAAATAGAAACAAGTGTCTACAAGGTCATTTTCCCAGTAAAGCCAAAAATAATTTACATGTGATTTATGGTTGTTGTCTTGTACTCTTCTTGAATATGTTCCTGATGGCCTACAAAAAAGGTGTCAAGCACAATGTAATCAACATATCAGAACATCCTATAGTCAATTGCATTAAACCAATAAAAACAAATAAATTAATTGAGTAATAGATAATAAGAATTCCCAAAAAAATGGTGTGTTAAAAGACACAATTAGGTACATTGTGTTAGTAATAAGTGAGAGGGTGGGGGTGAATCAGTGGCCTCAAAAATTAATCCTTAAATCAACCCTTAAAACTTATAACCACTAATTATGTCTCAAGTTATCTTTTGTCCTACAAGATGTATGCCTTGAAATACTTAAATCAATTTTCTACTTGTCGGAATGCTTTGTAAATCTCTCTTCTGTATGATTACCGATAAGCAGTTAACTATTTACCGAAACACAGTAAATATGTAGAGTATACCGATCAATCCAAAATTGCATATGTGAAATGTAAAATAGTAAAGTAATAAAACATAAATACATAACACATGGATTTTTAACGTGGAAACCCTGTTAAGGGAAAAAACCACTAGGACCGGTACCCCAAATTTTCACTCTTCTGAAGTGAGCTCTGTTAGGAGTCAACCGTGTTAAAGGTTAAAAACATACTGTTAGGTGTGACCTTGTTAGAGGATTTAGAAATAGTTTGTCAACTAGTATCTGACATCTAATGCTACCATCCTTGATCAAACACTCACTTGGCCTGTCAATAGGTATCGGGCATATCCAATGCTACTTTTGTGATCAAAATTTTTGATACTCCTTGGGATGTATCTCAATTGTAAAAGAATTTTAAGTCCTGCTTGGTTAAGAGGCTTTATGCTTCAATGGTTAAAATAAAACACTAATGATCTGTTCATACATACAACTCAATTGCATATTTTTAGATCTATTTTAATTCCATTACCTCTCTGATCAATATAATCACTTATACCTTTGCTCCACATTGTTATGCTCTATGATGCTTGTCTCACTGTTTGTCGATGTCTGTAGAATCTAGCTCTTTCCTCATCTTTTTTATTAGGACTGAAAGAAGACTTTCTTCTCCTTCATATTTTATTTAGCATCTTTCCTCTATTCTCTTTTTCACCCCACAATCCCCATTTGTAATGAATTGGGTTTGTCTCTATATAGATATGGTTTCCCCTTTTCTTGGCTTTCTTGATTCTTGGCATGTTCCACAATTCTTGCCAATAGATTTAAAGAAAACTCCTGATTTATCTCAAAGAGATATTCTTGCCAACTGGAAAAATCAGCTTTCAATCAATTACTTATCTCTGACTTTATCTGGATGATTACAATAATGATAAGTATCTGTTAATTCTATCTTTAGCTTCTTGAAAGCTAAGCATTTTGTAATTTTATGAACTCTCTATTCTGTTGGTCAACACTTCAGTTAGTCATCGGTGATAACTGACTATTCCGTCGGTGTGACTTTAGTTTTCATTGGGGTCTCTGTCCTTGTCTTCTCCGTCGGGCAACACTAAAATTATTTATGTCGGGTTACTCTGTGTTTTGCTCGTCGGTCAACACTGTAACTCTGCTCATCAGTAATTTTGTGCATTATCTCATCGGGTAACACTGTGACTCTACTCTTTTACTCTAATTGTCAGTGTGCACTCCATCAGTGTATGTAGTCACTTAGTGAATAATTGACCTGTATGCATTACTGATAGCATCGCCTTGATTCATTGGTTCTTTGAAGTCTTTGGCAGTATTTCCATGACAATATAGATTATATCAAGTTGACATCAATGAAAATACAATGCATTAACTAATTTAATGCTTTGCTTGATCATCAACTTAACATCTTCAAACATTCAATCAGTTACATGTCATCAATCTCTCCCTTTGGCATTGATGGCAACATACTACATTATCATACTATACTATTACTAATACAATATGAAATATACATTTTCATCAAGCTTTTCTAATGTAACTAATTATACAAAAGTTTGGCTTTCGGTAATCTCAAATAGCTTTGATTTTTTTCTTGCAACTTTCTATCTGTCTTCAATCCCTTACTGGATAGATGTAGAATCTTTCCTTCTCTGATGTGATGTGTTCTTCTTGTGTGTCAAACTCTCACCCTTTGACTGTTCTTCTTTCTTGTGATGTCTTTTGTCAGCAATTCTCATTCTTTGTGTACTCTCCCTTTCTAGTTACATCTCTCCCTTTGGATACTTTGATGGATATAATCTCTTCCTGAGATGATAATGGATAAACTCTCTCCCTTTGATAGCAATGCCAAACAAAAATTTTTGCAAACAAGTATTTGACAACAATGTCAAATGGATCCTTTCTATCCATATAATATAGGCTGATGCAGCCTTCTAGTCAAATTACTGACCAGTAGACAAGGGTCTGACCCCTAGTCTCTTTCTCAAGTATTCAAATACATCCTTGGGCAGTGCCTTAGTGAAGATATCAGCCAATTATTCCTTTGATTGCACATACTCAAGTATCACTTCCTTTGCCTGAACTTATTCTCTCAAATAATGATACTTGATGGTAATATGCTTTGTTTTAGCATGCATGACTAGATTCTTGAAAATATTTATTGCACTTGTATTATCATAGTAGATAATTACTGGTTCTAAAATTTTCATATGCATACCTTCCAGTAACTATTTGATCCATGCAATATTTGAGTAGTTTGCAGCAGTAGAAACATACTCTGCCTTTGCAGTAGATAGAGAGATGCATCCTTGCTTCTTGTTGATCCATGTGACAAGTTTGTCACCCATAAAGAATGCTCCTCCAGTTGTTCTTTTTTGGTCATCAATATTTCCAGCCCAATCAGTGTCGGTAAAGACCTTAAGTTCAAATTTGCCTTCTCTTCTATACCATAAGCCATATTCCTCGGTATTCTTCAAATATCTTAGGATTCTTTTCACAACAGTCATATGTGATTCTCTGGGATTAGCAAAAAAATTTGCAACTATTCCTACTACATGTACAATATTTAGTCTAGTGTGTACAACATACATGATTTTTCTAATCATTAATCTGTACAAATTCTAATTTACCTCTGATGACTTGTCCTCCTTTGTCATCTTACATCCAGTTGCCATCGGTGTTCCAACTGGTTTGGATTCTTCCATCTTGAATATTTTTAGTACGTATTTGATGTACTTGGATTGTGTAATGAAAATACCTTCATCTTGTTGCATGATCTACAAACCAAGAAAGAACTTGATCTCTCCAAACATAGACATCTCAAACTTTTTGCTCATTTCATTTGCAAATGATTTTCATAGCATATCATTGCCTCCAAATATGATGTCATCAACAAATATCTCAGCAATCAAAATGTTAGCATCAATATCTTCCTTCAAATAAAGATTATTGTTTTCACTAGTCCTTACAAATCCAATACTTATAAGATAGGAATGAATTCTTTCATACCAGGCTCAAGGTGCTTGTTTCAATCCATACAGGGCTTTGTGTAGTCTACATACCATGTCCCTCTTTCCTGGATCAACAAACCCTTCTAGTTACTCAATCTATACCTCTTCCTCAAGTATTCCATTTAGGAATGCAGACTTGACATCCATTTGATATACCTTGAAGCCTTTATGTGCAGCATAAGCAAGTAAAATTCTTACTCCTTCTAGACTAGCAATGGGTGCAAAGGTCTCTCCATAGTCAATCCCTTCTTCTTGTGCATACCCCTTGCATACTATTCTTTCTTTATTTTAGGGTGACTTCTCCATTCTCATTCAGCTTATTTATGAATGTCCATTTTGTACTGATAACATTCTTGTCATCTGGTCTTGGTACAAGTGTCCATGTCTTTTTTTTCTCTATCTTCTCAATCTCTTCATTCATGGCACTTATCCATTCATCGTTATCTAGTGCAGCATTGACAGATTTGGGCTCATAATCACAAATAAGACATCTTGTATTTAGAGACTTACTTCTAGTTCTCATACCAGCCTTTTTTATCTCCTATGATCTAGTTATGTGGATGGTTCCTTCTGACATATCTTGCAAGTACAGGTTCAACTCTTTTTCTATCATCTTGATCATCATTTTGTTCATCATTCTATTTTCCATCACTTTGTGCATCATCTTGAGCAATATTATGATCATCGGTATTTGTAGCCTGATGTTCAGGTGCAATGATCTATTTCTCAAGAGCCCTACATTATTGGTCAGGTAGAGTGTCAGGTTCCTCGTTGTAAGCAAACTTATTTTAGTCCTCTGGTTCTTTAGTGCTTTCCTTTTCATTCTTCTCTGCAAATTCATTTATCTTTACATTTTCACTTTCAACAATTTTTTTAGAGGCTTTGTTTAGACATTTATAAGCCTTTCTCTTGGTAGAATACCCTAGAAAGATTCCTTCATCACTCTTGGAGTCAATTTTTCCATTTCTATAATCTTGTAAGATATAACACTAACTGCCAAAAATTTTGAACTTACATTGGGTGTGTATCCATACCATAGCTCATAAGGTGTCTTTCTTCAATTGTACTTTTTTCAATGTGTAAATAATAGTATTGATAGCTTCTCTCCAGAAGATTTGGGTGATCCCTTTCTCTATCATCAGTGTCCTTGCACAATCAACTATGGATATGTTCCTTCTTTTAGCAATTCCATTTTGTTGTGGTGTTCTCAGTGTAGAGACGTGTCTTTTGATTCCATGCTCATTACAAAAGTTAGTGAATTCATCTGAAATAAATTCCCCTCCTCTATCTGACCTTAAGCATTTTAATTCTTTACCACTTTGTTTCTCAACCATAGCCTTATACCATTTAAAAATCTTAAATGCTTCTGATTTATCTTTTAGAAACATGACTGTCATCATTCTAGAGTAATCATCAACAAAGAGAATAAAATATATATCTCCATTATAACTCTTTGTCCTCATACGTCCACATAAATCAGTATGGACTAACTCTAGAATGGCATCAGATGTATGGGTTTTTCTTTTGAAACTAGACTTTTTCATCTTACCTTTTTGACAATTCTTACACATGATGTTGTCGGGCTTGGTCATCGTTGGTAAGCCTCTAACATTTTTATTTTTGCTAATATTTATCATGTTGTCAAAGTTCACATGACACAATCTTTTCTGCCACAACTATATGTCTTCATTTGTTGCAATCAAACAAGTGGTGTCAGTATCATTCAAATAGAATAAGTTACCTTTTGTCTTCTCACCGGTACCAATCAGATTTTCTGATTTATTGAAGATCTTTGCCTTCTTATTTTCAAATGTTACTCTATGACCTGAATTATTAAACTAAGAAACACTCAATAGATTATAATTCAATCTATTTACCCAAAAAGAATTTTCACATTTTATCTGGTTATTCAACACTATGGTTCCTCTACCTTCAACTGGACAAGGTGTGTCATTACCCATTCTTACTGAACCACCTTTATAGTACTCAAAAGTCTCAAACTTTTTCTTATCACCGGTCATATGGTGAGTGTAGCCATTATCTATGATCCAGACATCATTTTTACTAAATTTAGATATGAGTGCAGTTTCTACATACCTTTCTTCATCATCATCTAAATCATCTTTTACTGCCACAAATGCCATCTCGATGTCTTCATCAGATTCGGTGTCAATATCATCATCTTTTCATTTTTCTAGGTAACTGGCCTTCTTTCCTTTGTCCTTGTAGTCTCAGGAATCTCTTCTTTCTGATTGTCGGTACCTTCTATAATCACCTCTGTCAGACTTCTTTTCAAATGATCTCTCATTACTTCTGTCATCTTTTCTTCTGTTAGGACATCTTGCAGCAAAGTGTCCAATCTATTTACAATTAAAACAAACAATTGGTAATTTACCTTTGCCTCTTTGCATTCTTCTGGCCATAAGCGCTTCAATTTCATCAAGATCATCCTCTTCACTTTCACTATCACTATCTTTTCTCATAGTGTTTTTATGACTTGATTTACTTATTCTCATAGAAGTTTTGAATGCAGACTCTATGTTTGGCAAGACACTATTATCAAAGTTGTTCATCTCAAATGAAATTAGTCTTTCAATCAAACTGTCTAGAGTAACATTTCTATTTTCTACTGCTCTCATTTCTTGAATGGCAGATACTCTAATAGCATAAGTAGGCAGTAAGGTTTTGATGCAGAGGTGGGAATGGTGGACTTTCTAAATGCAGATTTGAGGGACTCCAAAAGGGTTCTACCCAACACAAACTAGTTCTTCTCTAAGATAACACACACCATGAGAAATCAGAGTGCACAAATAACCTTTGTGCCAACACCCACTCTACCGTTTGAAATACATTTCATATCCCTCAAAACCAATCTACTACAACTAGGATCAATCCCTATGGATCCATCACTTATCTTTTCACAAAGAGGAACTCCCTACTCATTCCCCACATAAAACTAATATATTAACCAAACCAATATACTATGCATCCCCACATAATACCTAATACCTTCACAAAACTCCCCCAACACATTCATGAAGGAAATCCATCGCAAACTGCCCTATCACTGTCCTCTATATAGACCTGTACACAGGTGTCTATAACTTTTGAAAAAAAGATTATTTTGAAATCCCTTCGGTGAGGTTGTGTGTAATTAGGTTTTCTAAAACATACTTCAAATTCAGAAAGATCCAACGGTTCAACTAAAAGGTATGGCCCCTATACTAAACTACATTTTTCTGAGACAATCATTCCTTCTCCCTGTGACTATCCAGTCACTTCTCTACCCTCAAACACACATTACATGTTGCATGGACACCTAAAAACTCCATGATAGCCTAGGATACATATCCTCCTTATCCCTAACCAAGATGAGAGGCTTATTGGATGTGAAGATTACTAAGGAATCACATTTTGTCCTCTCAGGTTACCCTATTTGAGGGTTTGGACAGTTTTCACCGAAATGCAGATATCTCCATTTGTACAACTCCAAATGATATGATTCCAACGCCAAATGGAAGTTAATTCACTTCCCTAACATCCTCAAACAACAAAATCTCAAGGAAAATGTGTTTGTATGTAATATAATGCATACATAGTGACTGTTATGGAAGAAAATCAAAGAAAAATAGTGAAAACATCATTTTATTGATTCAAATCTTACAAACTCCTTTCATTTCAACCATGCCCTCTTTCCTTTGGCTATTAAAAAGTAAATAGGCCTTACAGAACTGAAAAACCACCTTTGAAACTAACCACCAACCAACTGAAACTACTTCTAAACTTATTGTTTAGTTTATGTTGCCAAGTTGACAACAAAGTTGTCAATCTTTGGCAACTTTTACATCCTTTGTTATTTTCATTGTAATCAATCACATTCAAAAGGTCTCTTAATGACCTTATCAACCTAGTTTACTACCAAACCCCTTAATCCTTTACATTTAGCCTTGTAGGCTTATTTTTCCTATATTGGCAACATTATGTATTTTTTGCACAATTTGCATTTTCATTACATTATAGTGGCTCTAATGGCCAAATTACAATATTTAAGGGCCTTGTAGGTCACCTTCCATCTTCAAATGCTTAAGGTCATCCATGTGACCCCCTTGGTTTTCCTCCAAGCCTTAGGTGATCCTGCACCAGGTTCTTAGAATTTTACTTACCATTGTATCTTCTTCTAGTACACCTCCAACTCCTCGGATAGCATTGACTACCTCTTTAATTATTGTGTTTTACTGAGTGATGTTTTCACCTTCTTTCATTTTGAGATCATCAAAATTTCCTCTAAGGCTTTCTGCCTTGGCTCTCAAAAAATTCTTGTCACCACCATGTACAAGCATCAATTTGTCCCACATCTGCTTTGCAATCTTGTAGGTTTTGACATCTTTAAATTCAGCATCGGAGAGTAAGGAAGCAAGCTCTATCATCATGCAATTGTTCTCATTCTTCTCTCTCAATTTTTCAACTGTTGGTGCTCTTGTGGGCAACACATATTTATCATCTAAGTATTGAGTAACATCATTACCAATACCTGATAAGTGGAGTCTTATTCTGCTCTTCCATGAAGCAAAATTATCTTTGTTCAACTTGGGCACATCACATCTATTCTTCTTGTTATCTTTAGCTTAGGTCTTGAAACCTTCCTTCTAAGCATACAAGCTCTGATACCAATTTTTAGTAATAACTTAGAGGGGGGTGAATCAAGCCTCAAAAATTAATCCTTAAATCAACCCTTAAAACTTATAACCACTAATTATGTCTCAAGTTATCTTGTCCTACAAGATGTATGCCTTGAAATACTTTAATCAATTTTCTACTTGTCGTAATGCTTTGTAAATCTCTTTTCTGTATGATTACCGATAAGCAATTAATTATTTACCAAAACACAGTAAATATGTAGAGTATACCAATCAATCCAGAATTGCATATGTGAAATATAAAATAGTAAAGTAATAAAACATAAACACATAACACATGGATTTTTAACGTGGAAAACATGTTAAGGGAAAAAACTACTAGGATTGGTACCCCAAATTTTCACTCTTCTAAAGTGAGCTCCATTAGAAGCCAACCCTGTTAAAGGTTACAAACACAATGTTAGGTGTGGCCTTGTTAGAGGATTTAGAAATAGTTTGTGAACTAGTATCTGGCATCTAATGCTACCATCCTTGATCAAACACTCACTTGGTCTGTCAATAGGTATCAGGCATATCCAATGCTACTTTTGTGATCAAACTTTTTGATACTCCTTGGGATGTATCTCAATTGTAAAAGAATTTTAAGTCCTGCTCGGTTAAGAGGCTTTATGCTTCAATGGTTAAACTGAAACACTAATGATTTGTTCATACATACAACTCAATTGTAGATTTTTAGATCTAATGTTAGTCCATTACCTCTCTGATCAATATACACTTATACCTTTTCTCCACACTATTCTGCTCTGTGATGCTTGTCTCACTGTTCGTCGGTGTCTGCAGAATCTAGCTCTTTCCTCAGCTTGTTGATTAGGACTAAAAGAAGAATTTCTTCTCCAGATTTTCTTTAGCATCTTTCCTCTATTCTCTTGTTCACCCCACAATCCCCATTCATAATGAATTGGGTTTGTCTCTATATAGACATGATTTCCCCTTTTCTTGGCTTTCTTGATTCTTGGCATATTCCACAATTCTCACCAATAGATTTAAAGCAAACTCCTAATTTATCTCAAAGAGATCTTCTTGCCAACTGGACAAATCAGCTTTAAATCAATTACTTATCTCCGGATTTATCTGGATGATTAAAACAATGATAAGTATCCGTTAATTCTATCTTTAGCTTCTTGACAGCTAAGCATTTTGTCATTTTCTGAACTCTTTGTTCTATCAGTCAACACTTTAGTTAGTCATCAGTGATAATTGATTGTTTCATCAGTGTGACTTCAGTTGTCATCGGGATCTCCATCCTTGTCTTCTCCATCAGGCAACACTGAAATTCTTTCCGTCGGGTTACTCTGTGTTTTGCTCATCGGTCAACACTATAACTATGCTTGTTGGTAATGATGTGCATTAGCTTGTCGGGTAACATTGTGACTCTACTCTTTTACTCTGACCATCAGTGTGCACTCCATCGGTGTATGTAGTCACTTAGTGAATACTTTACTTGTATGCATTACTGATAACATCACCTTGATTCATTGGTTATTTGAAGTCTTTGGTAGTATTTCCATGACCATATAGATTATAACAAGTTGACATCAATGACAATACAATACATTAACTGATTTAATGTCTTGCATATCATCAACTTAACATCTTCAAACATTCAATCAGTTACATGTCATCACATTGATTAACAGAATCTCCATCCAACTTGTTGACCTCTCATATGTCTTCCATACCTGCAAAAAAATTGTGACAACCAGGGGTAGTGTAATGCTCTAACATACAATCATCCTTAACAATATTGCATGCACAAAAACATAATATATTGGATGAGACATCATATTTTAATGAAAATCACAACAGAAAATTCCTCATTCTAAATTCATACTTAATTATGCAATATTGATAGTAATGAAAATGAACTTGCAAAATCCCTTCATAAATTCATTCGAATGTGCAAGATGAATGCGTTCATTTGTGGTTCCTGGATTTGGAATTTGAATTATAGTGGGAAACATTATGTCAATTCATTCTTGTGCTATAAGGTGAGCTCTTATTGATTGTAACCAATCAGTCATTTCATACATGCATATCCAATTCAATTCTCGTATGTGTAGACTTAGAATTAAAGATTTCTTATTGCTCACAACCAATTAGTCAATTCTTACTTGCATATCCAATCTAAATCTCATATATATATAGAGAGAGAGAGAGATACATACATACATATACATGCATACATATATATAAATCTCATATCCATATGTGTGTGTGTGTGTGTGTGTGTGTGTGTGTGTGTGTGTGTTAAAAAACCCATTATCAAATATAAAAGATACCTAATTGCGTGATAGATATCAATAAATTAATTTGCTTGCATTTACTAAATGAAGTATATCATTATGTGTAAAAATTTATATTCAAATGTTGTGGATATATATCCTGCTACATATACACATACAAATTTGTTAAAACCCCATTATCGAATATAAAAGATACCTAATTGTGTGATAGATTTCAGTAAATTAATTTACTTGCATTTACTAAAAAAAGTATACTATTATGTTTAAAAGGTTACATTCAAATGTTGTGGTCATGTGTGCATAGTTACATTAAAGCTGATCATTTTGCATTCAAATACAGTTGTTGTAATACCTACCCCTTAGTCTGCCTTTCTGTTTCAATTTTCAAACTCTTTTAGACCTTTGTATGTATGTGTTAGTTATTTCAGTTGATTTTAAGGATACTTATGTATTACTTTTCATTATGCTATTGATCCATTGTTTAGTTGTATTATATCATCTATTTGCATATGATTTATGATTATTTCATATATATATATATATATATATATATTATGATGTCATTTTGATTATGGTTTCTAACAATACTGACTCTATGTTTATATGCACATGGATCGTTGTTATGTTTTACATTACTATTTTTTGTGTTTGGTAGGGTATGGGATAGAGTCGTAGTTACTTGCTTCAGCGAGATCCACACGATAAACTTGTCTCAACCATTGTCTGCTATATTATATGTATGCATGTGTTCATCTTTGTGATGACAAGTTTGCAGGTACCGGGCTACGTCTTCCCTAAATTGGCAAGAGTGAGTGTGCCCTATTGCAATATCTCAATGGTAAGAGAGGGGAGATAATATTCAGGTCCAAATCCATACCCTAAACCCTTATTTGTCCTAGAACTGGACAAGAATCTGATTGACTATCCTAGTGGTTGAATCCGTCAAGTGACGTGGATTCGTGAGCCTGTTTGTGTGTGTTTGTGGTTTTGTTTCAATTTTTCCTCCGTTTCATTTATTTTCTATTTTGATGGGTTTTAGATGGATTAATGATGCTTTTGGCTTGATTTATTTAATGAATATTTATGGTAAATATTAATGTTATTAATTGCACCTGTAATAAGTTTAAAACATTGATATATTAAATATATGGCTATTTAATTATTAAATATTAATTAAATGTCTATATTTAATTAATTGATTTAATTATTAAGTCTTGATTTAAATAATTGAAATTTGATAAATATTAAATTTAATTATTGTAATTAATTGTGTAAATTTGACTTATTGAATATTACCTTAAGTTGCATGATTAATTGATTTATTTAATTAAAATATTTCTCATGCATTTTTCAATGATGACTTTGCTTTCATATTATAAAGTTGAGTTGTGCATGCTTTAAGTAAAAATTGAGAATAAAGAATTTCTTTTAATTATTAATTAGATAATTTATATTCCCTTTAGGGTTTCACTTTTTGAAAACCTAATTGCTAGGTTTTCTATATCCTTGGATTGAAAGTCATTTTAGAGGTTATTCAATCAAGGAGAAGGAAAAATCAGGTGATTGCAGTTTTGAGGAGAGCTTAGGAGCATTTTTGGATTCTTCATTGCTTTAGATTTGTGAATTTGTTCCTCTCATCAGTTACAAAGGTAGGATCTTGTTTTTGTCAATTCTAGCTTTCAGATTCCCATCTTCTATGCATCTGAAAGCTAGAATCCTTTGTTTGAAGCTTCCTTGTTTGATTAGTGTGTGGTTTATTGATTAAAATTGAAGAAAATATGTTCTTAGATCAATTTTGTGCTTTCCTTCATGTTTGCATGTCAGATCTGTGTTTTTGGGCAAAAGGGTTTCAATTTGTTGCTTTGGATGCAAGATGGGCATTAGGGTTTTCAATTGGAATGTTTTAGTTCTCAATTTTTGCCTTAGGGTTTCAAATTTGTGAAAATGCCCTCTTTGAGTGAGAAATTGGGATTGTTGTCAAAATTTGGTTGAGAGCCTCAGATTTGTAGAATTTCCTTACCTTGAAAGTAGAAAATTCACCTTTGTCATGTTCTTGTCAAAATCGGGTCCAGATCTGCAAGAAAACAAGAACAATGAAGCTATTTGCATGCTTATAAAAAAAAACTCTCTTAAAGAAATAAATGATTAATATTAAATCTAGATTACTTTTCCTTGTTAATATCAATTTGCACGGCTCCTAGAAGATCCTTTATTAATCTTTCCTTGGAACCAATCTTCTTATGATTAAGGGAAAAATGTATTTATTGTGTATATTGTGTTAATAGAAATGAATCCCTATTATTGGACAATGGAATTATGTATTTTATTGTTAAAAAATAAATTTAAAAAAAAAAGAGATGGTTGCTGGAAATTCACCAACAAAATAAAAATATACAATCCTATTTAATACGAAAGAAATTATTTTTAAATATATATATATATATATATAATAAAGATATATATTAAAACAAGTTTCTTTATTATTATTAAAAAAAAAAAACATAATAAAAAAAATGTCAAAAAGTGTTAATGTGAAAGGTGGGGGTGGAGGCCACCAAACCCCCCCACCTCCCATAGCGCGCGGGGCTTGGCCAACGTAGCAACCAAGGCTATCAGTACGACAGCCACAGCCAACCTGCGGCCCTTCCTTACGGAAGGTAACCGTGGGGGTTGGGTGGGGTGGGGACCCCCCCAACTTGGTTATTTTGATTTTTGTTATAAAACTTTATTTAATTTTTAAAGTTTAAATATAGTTTTTGTTTAAAGTTTTAATTTAGGTTTTATTTTATTTTATTAATTAAATTTTATTTTTAATTAATAATTATAAAGTTTGTTTATTATTATTATTTTGATTATAACTTTATTAATAGTTTTTATTGAAAGTTGTTATATGAATTAATATATATTTATCATTATTTTAATTAATAAAAGTTATTAATTAAGATAATAAGTGATAAATAATATTCTTATTAATATTATTTTTATCAATTTTTTTTGGTTTAAATTGTTGATTATATTTTATTATAATAGCACTATTGTTTTCAATTAGTAATAGATTTTTAAATTGGGATCAATAATTAAATAATGATTATTATTTTTGGGATAGTAATTATGTTAGGAATTGTTTATTTAATGTTGTCAGATTTAGTGGAATACGTGGACTGAAAGATAGAGCTATTTAGGTTATTTATTTATTCAATCAGGATCTATCTACAATGTTTTGTTTTGTGTTCTTGATTTAAATACTCTTGTGGATATATATAGATGTTCCTATCTGATTGCTAATCATGGTTATGCATCGGTTCTTTTGCGTGCAATCTCCTAGATAACTGATTACTCTAGGTCAACTGTGGCTTCAAATATGATATGTTAGATAGGTATATTATTAATTTAGTTCGTTTATTTGGGAGAACGAGAATTGCTTATAATGATCCAGTTTTACGCTTATTTTGAAAGCTTTAGATGTTATGTGGATGATCCCACTGAAATTTTACTTGTAATTATAGTTGAATTTTAGTAATTATTAAATAGACTAATTTATATGAAGTGGATTTTATAAATTAATCTATAGATGCTTAGTGTGCATTTTTTTTGGAAAATTGAATTATATTGTTATTAGTAATTTTATTGGATAAACTAATTTGTACAGTGTTGACTATAAATGAGTTTATCACTGAATTTTATTGCCTTTATGGAATCGTACTCATTATGTGATGATGTGTCTTCTGAGTGACTGATTAAATAGATTGTGTGTTTCTTTCCCTTTTACGAAACTGCAATGTGTTGGGTTTCTGTTGGGATCAGATGACTCTTAGGGTGAAAACCAGAGGTTTTGGGGTTTCTATTTCTATGATGTTTTGTGTGCTTCAATGCATGTCCATGTTGTCATTTATTTTAGTCTTGATCTTTTTACCCAACCTGGATTGTCTAAACTAGTCTTATGTGATCTTGTGGGAGTATTCTAAGTGATTTTGGTTAATTAAGAACCAATAGTTCTTGTATGTGCAAGAACCAGTTTCGAGAGTTATGTTCTTTTTTTTTATGTTGTTTATGATTCTCTGAGGGTGTATCCCTGTATGAGCGGGAATCAATGATGAGGTTGATGTTATACCTTCATGATGTTCCTTTGTGAACGTAGGGCAGGCTACCTAGTTGTATAGTAGGGAGTGGCTTACATTAAATGTCAAATCTCACAAGTGGCTACTAGGATGATAACATAATGATTTATTAGGGTACTTTAGTATAATCTAATAAGATATAATTCCTCACCCATGCTTGAGTGCTATTATAGGCTAAGATGGAGCATGAGATTATACTTTCTGCCTTGAGGGGTGTGTGTCTATCATAGTTAGTGACTTTGTCTATTTGAGAGGTCATTGATACCGTGTATGGTTACTTGAGTGTTGGAGTCCAGAGAGACTACTAGGAAAAAACTCAAGGGTTAGACGTACATGATGACACTTTCCTATATACAACTTAGGTTATCCTACGTGTGTCAGTTACCTCTGGTGTTTTGTAGATTTCCTTATTGTGATTCAGAGAGCTTCTAGGATCTTCCTATGCATTTCTTTATGATGGTCTTGTATACCTTTGGTGTTTTCCTTCTTGTTGTATACCCATGTGAGTGGGCATGTTATTATCTCCTCAGTATGGTGAGAGTGGACCTTTGGTTCCACGCGGTTGGGTGGTAGTGATTCTTATTACCATTGAGATCCAACATTCATCTTCATGCTTGGATGATCCTTGTTGCAGTTCTTCTTCTTCTATCTGCTTATTCTTTTGGAGACTTGTTTAGCTTCATGAGTTGTATAGTTGTACCATATGTGTGCATTGGTTAATATCCTCGCAGAGGATGTATTGTATTGTAATGTTAAGTATATTGCATACCCTCTGACTTGTACAGTGGATGTTGATTCAATTGTATACCATAGGTATAAGTTGTATATGTGATATTATTATAGGAGATGTATATTATTGGATTCATTTGATGTATCCTTATGTCAGTTCTTTATTATTGTTCATCATAGATTATCTTGCTTAAGTAATTCTACGTCAAGGAACCCTCAAGATTTGCAACCTTTGTTGAGTTGTATTTATGTGGATGTCATTTGTCTCATTGTGTTTCTTCCCCGTTGTTAACATTATTATTTATAAACATTTTTAAAAAATTATCATGTTAACTTGGTTGCATGTTTAGGTTAGTTCTCCTGAGTTCCCTGACGGGGCATTACAGTTGCCCCACATATGACAGGATATTGCCAAAAAGTGAAGGATGGAATAAGTATGTTCGAGGAATTGATCTAAAGATAACCTAGTTTATTGACAAAAATGGAAACTCCAAAGAAGTAGTCTTGTATAACATTATTATCCTCATAAGTGAAAAAATCTTCATTGTGACAATGGAAGACACTCATAGAAGCGTAGTTATCATTAGCGCAAGATAGCTTGAAGACCTTCTATGCCTCCACCATTTTATTTTGAAATCTAGCTCTATTATCAAAAATTGAGCCAAGCCTTCTAGACATAATGTTTGGATGGATCGTCTGAATCCCTTGCGCAATTTTTTCCAAACTATGGGAAACCACCACATGCTTACCAACCTTCAAGACCCATTCAAACTGACCGATAACTTCAAAGAGTGCAGAAAATACTAGTTTATAGATCACCCCATCATGTACATGCGAGCCAACAACATTATGTTTCACAAGGTAGAGAATAGCATGTTTGATGTCATCATCACACACGTTAAATAATCTAGAGCACTGTTCTTCCAAAGACTCCAAATGACAACATTCAATACCAAATGTTCTATCCATTGAGAAGACCTAAAACAAAGTAACAATAATGAAAATAATAATAAATTATGCCAACATAATGATGCATACACATACATAGTGATGTATACATATACATAATCATGCATACATAAATACAATTATGATTGCATATATATAATTTTGGCAACTTACATGTAATTATGCATATGTGCACATAATTATGCATGAATATTCATAAATATGTGCACACACACATAATTATGCAGACATAAACATAATTAGGCATACAGATAATCATTATTCAATTCTCTCACTTAACATACAAGAAAGGAAGCATGCTTGATGGGTGCAACGTTACCTGAAGGTTGCAGAGTGGAGGCAATAAGGTTGCAGGGCCAAATAAATCAGATATGTAATTGTGCACACATGGCTACAACATTGTAGCATTTTAATGCAACCCTTAGTAAACATTTGAATGAGATGGAAGGCATTAATACAATCATGGTTTAATTCCATCATCGTCCAGATTGCATCCATATACATATATCTACATAGTAAGAATGAAATAGATAATTATGTACTAAGAGAAAAGAATGACATAAGTATCTGATACTTGGCATATATATATGTATGCATGATTATGTAAATGTACACATAATTATGTATATGTATGCATATAAGAAAGAAAGAAGAAATGATGAGACAACATAGACTGGTTGCATAAATGATGACATAAGCTAAAAGGGGATGTTTGTGCCCCCACTTTCCTAACGTCAAAAAAAACCATGTGAACCGGCCCAACAACTTAAACACTTTAAATTTGGCATTTTTTATATTTGATATTGGGGGTTGTTAAATTAGTTGTGTACACAATATGTAGAAGTGTGTGTGTGTGTGTGTGTGTGTGTGTGTGTGTACCTAATTATGCATAATGATACTTGGACTCTAAATATGTATGCATGATTATGCAAGTAAACATACTCAAAAAAAGATTAGGGATGTGGTGGATGTATTAAGAACCCATGAATGTATAAACTTCATACAAAATATTCTACTAGATTATTTATACATATAAATATAAGAAGTACCAGATTGCACCATCTGAATGTAGTAGAGTTCATTATTTTAATGAAAACCTATATGGATAGGGAAAATCATTTAGCAGAAAAATTTAACCCTCTATGACATATACAAAATAATAAACATTTTAATAAAATGGATGACATTTGAAGACATTGAGACAACCATTGTTTAATTCCATCACAGTCCATATATATACATGATTATGCATAGATATACACACATGTACATAATTATGTAGATGTATACATGATCATGTATATGTATAGACAATTATGTACAAAGACAAAATTATGAAATAGGTATTTGATATTTCGTATATGTATATGTATGCATGATTATGTAAACCTATACATAATTGTGTATGTATACATAGGTATTTGAAAGATAGAAGAAACGATAACACAAGATAGAATGGTTGCAGAGCGGTGTGGACCAAAAACTGTGGTTGGAGGAATGAAAATGATGACAATGGGTGAAAAATAATGTTTTTAGGGAACCAATCTTATCATTTACATGATAGACAGTGAACCAAATATGGTGAAAGGGGATGTTTGTTCCCCCACTTAGACACTTTAAATTAGACATTTTTTATATTCGATATTGGGGGTCTATTAAATTAGTTGTGCACATGCACGCACGCACACACACACACACACACACACACACACACACATATATATACATAAGTATACATAATGATACATAATTTTTCACACAAAAAAAACCACATAAAGCATGATGGAGTAACACAGAAGCATATTTCATCATTTTAATGTAACCCTATATGGAAACGATTATCATTTACTAGAGAAATTAAACCCTATACAACCTATATGAAAGGGGTAATCATTTTAATAAGATCGATCGCTTATGAGAAAATATGGGGAAAATAAGGAAAAATGAAGGAATGCAAAAGCAGAGTTCATCATTTTAATGGAACACTATATGGATACGGATAATCATTCACAATAAAAAACAAACCCTCTATGACATATATGAAATAGTAAACATTTTAAGATAATGGTCGGCATTTGAAGCAATGATGACAAAACAAACCACATAAAGCATAATGGACTAACGCAGAAGCATATTTCATCTTTTTAATGTAACCTTGTGTAAAATGCGGGAATGTAGAAGCAAAGTTCATCCTTTTATTGAAACCATGTATAGATACAAATGATCATTCACCACAACAATTAAACCCTCTATGACATTTATAAAATAGTAAACATTTTAATAGAATGGTTGGCATTTGAGGCAATGATGACAAAACAAACCACATAAAGCATGATGGACTAACGCAGAAGTAAATTTCATCATTTTAATGTAACCCTATGCAAAATGCAGGAATGCAAAAGTAGAGTTCATCATTTTAATGAAACCATATGTGGATACAGATAATCATTCATCACATTAAGCATGTTGGACTAACACAGAAGCATATTTCATCATTGTAATGTAACCCTTTAGTCACACAGATAATCAATCAACAGAAAAAAGAGACCCTTGTCGGGATATTAACATTTTAATGAAACACAAGGCATTGAGACAATAATTTCAAAAATCCATAGTTATGCATACAAGAAAGGAAGCATGATTGAAGCCAAAGACATTACCTACACAGTTGACAATGATGGTTGCAGAGCAGTGCGAACCAAAAATTTTGGTGGGAGGAATGAAAAATGATGAAATTGGGTGAAAAAGGGATGCTTTTAGGGCACCAATCTTAACATATACATGGCCGACAATGAAGCACATGTAGTTAAATGGAATTTTTGTGCCCCAACTTTCCTAACATCAAAAAATAACATGTGAACTGACCGAACAACTTAAACACTTTAAACTAGGCATTTTTTATATTTCATATTGGTGGTTTTTTAAAAATTTATCGACCACTTTATGAACTACTATTGGGGATGAATGTGTCTACTATCTGTCAACACATTTTTTTGACCACTTTAGACATATGTGCACATAACGGCTTCTCTGGAGTGGACCATTATTGGTGAGAATCCCAAACCTTAGCTTAAAGTAGTTAAGGTGCATACAAAACATCCAAAAAAAATTTAGTGAAATTTGATATCATTTGGTACCTCAATTGAGTGTGTGAAGCTAGATATAGCCACTACTAGCCCCTTTCCCCTAAGTGACACTAGCTCCCAAGATTTGAAAATACTTTTTCCACGACAACATTTGAAGTATGTTCCTAGGAGCTTGGCAAGATGTGAAATAAGCTCCAACAACAATACAATCGAGTTTTACCCTAAATTCATTCTACAAAAAATATTTAGGGTTTTTTATGTGCAAAGTGTTCATGGTGACATAATGGATGGGCATATTCTTCTGTGAACAATGATCACTCTGAGAAGGGACCTACGAAGTAGTTTGGGGGCTCTCATATGTGATTGGATGCAAAAATTTTGAAATGGTAGATAAAAATAGATTTAGGGCATCTTGTGTGTAGATATTAATAGAATTTGCAGGAAATGCAAAAAAGGAAATTGCAAGAAGATCTCAAAACCTTTGAATTGATGACTCTTTCGGAGCCTTCATATGGGTTGTGAACTATTCCATGGATTTGAGTCAGAATCTAAAATTATCATTTCTTTGTGTTGTTCTGTAAATAATATTTTGGGGGCTACATTTTAATGAAAAACTAGGTATTGTAAGGTTTTTGTGTGTTTGTTAAGACAATAATGTTGGTACATAATGTGCATTTGCACAATACATCGATCACACATAAGAATTGATTTCTCTCAGCACTATGGAAATAGGGAATGGTCATCCATTAAAGTCAAAGGAATAGGGCATGCAAACTAAATGTAGATTTAAAGGACTACAACAATGGTCAGTTTCATTGAATGATAAATGTGGAATCATAGACAATGTGATAAATGGGAGTGAACTGGGTAAAGAGAATCTACAAATCAATGGGGGGTAGTGATTATTATTTCATTTTTGGTCACTATTTTTATGGGATTTCTTTTGGTCACTGTTTTTATGGGATTTCCCCCTATTTGGGATTGGTTAGTGGAAATTTTAGAGAGGTATAAGATTTTTTTTTTTAATCTCAAAGTGATGGGGGCCTATGCATTATATTCAAGGGAAACTAAATCTTACTATAGGAAGATTAATGTTGGTGCATAGTGATTTCTTGCATGCTAATCTCATACACACACAACTAATATGGCATAAATTAATATTAATCTCCTCATTGGCATAACAAGATGACTAGAAAATTGAAGGAATGTGAAATGTTTATGTTGTTTACACTATGTTTTCTTCAAGTAATAGCAAAGGCAATGAACAAGGTCATGTGTTTGATGGAATCCCTCAGTTAAATGTGTTCTTCAAGGATGTAGTAATGTATAATGGGTGATATAAACTTTTGAATTAATGCAGTGTGCCAGTGTTATCTCTATGTATGTGTATATAAAGGTTTCAAGAAATATGTTAGAAAGGGGAAATAAATTTTTATGTCAAGTTTATGGATCGATGTGTTCTGATAGACATATCTATAAAATGTGGAAGAGGAAACAATGTGCATGAACTTGTTAATAAGAAGATTGAGGAATGAAGTTTTTAAAGGAGGTAAAAATAAGTTTTACAGAAGATGCTAAACTAGTGAACAAAAGGTTTGTGCTTATCAGAATGAATATCTTTTAATAGAATTGGTAAAATTCATTTGAAAGAATGTGGAAATATGTTTAATGATGAAGGGTTAAAATATTTACATAGATGGGTATAGATCATATATGTTGATAATTTGCACATCTGAGAGAAAAATAGATGGATGATATATGTTTTTATTGGCTAAAATATCCTCAATGAAAGGGAAGGTGAAGATTTGTTCAAAATGGGAACAAAATAAAGGTGAAAAATATTTCACAAGAGAATCAAAATAGAGGGGACAAATATTATAGAAATTACACCAGGATTTTTAATATGTTAGAAATTACACCAAGCTTTTTAAATTGTGCCATGAAATACTTGAATATGTTGCCATTGGGGTAAGTTATTTTCACATATATGTAAAATGAATGCACATGGAGATAAATAATTACTCTAGATGAAAATAAAGTGATTGTATGGATGAAGTGTGTGTTGGAAAGTGACATTGCAAGCAATTGTTATTTTTTCATTGATGTCAAACCTTTACTGGTGAGACTATTGCTATTTGTTTGAGTACCATATCTATTATTGATGAAGAAGATTTAACAAGAAGACCAAGTGAATGGTTGAGTTAAGGTAATTCAAAGGGTATCTGATCAGTTGGCACTCTGGCAAAGTAATTAGATGTTTATCTTTCAAAGACATTTTTTCTAGCTATTCTATGCCGAGCAAGTTTGGCTTGTGCCGAGAAAAGTTGCTTCTGACGAGCAAAGTTGCTTGTGCTGAGTAAAGTTGCTTGTGACAAGAAAAAATTTGCTTAATGTAGAGCACCATTGAAATTGCCGAGTGAAAACAGTAATAAAGGCCGACTTACAAAAGTTTGATTATTGATGAGATTTGAGATCTTGTTGGTGGGACTTTGGTGACCAAGTCTGCCAATAGTCATAAGTTGTCACCGGATACCGGGGGTACCGGCCAAATTCACCTGCAAAGGTTGTCTAGGGAAATGAGATTCCCTGAGCCTCCAAGCACTTGAGTGTCGGGTCTCAACAGTGCGGGGCTCAGTTGGCAGATGTGACTATTTTCGAGGGGGATAGCTGGTTTCTTCAACTCGTTCTCTCTGGGGATTCAGGAAGTTGAGGCTTCTCCAAGAATTCTACACTTAGTAAATAAATTGAAAAGGATCCCACGGGGTTAGAATTATTTCATCTACCTATAGTTATGTTTAAACATTCAATACATCAATAATGCTCTGATATACTACACTAAATACTGAAGAAATGCACAACCATTAGTTCATATTTCATCAGTAGCAAGGGAAAAGAGGTCGTTAAGCTACTTAAAATATCAGAGCAGAAGACATGAAGACCATAAAACATAAAATACCATTAACTCAAAAGATTCAATGCCAAGAACATCAGTGCAAGAATATATTAGTCGGGGGCTGGTACTACCTGCGCCACCCTACAAAAGACCTAGAGACAAATAGGCCTTTCATGTCAGAAGAAAAGACAAGAAGACGGAGTGGAATAATTAACCTCCATAAGGGAGCCAAGAAAGAGAAGGAATAAATCTAATCCCCTAGAGATCGAGGCTACATGCCTCATAAATGGGAAATGCGGCACCCTATCTCCAATGTGCCAGGTGTATATCTGAAGTGGTGCCTCGAGAAGATCATCTGTTAGAAAGCCCATTGTTCTGACATTCCTTGATGTAGCTATCTACCCTCTGAAAACCTTCGAAAACCTTTATTAATGGCTTGAAAGTGATCGGTCAGCCTTGGGGACCGAGACAAAGATCACTTGAAAGAATACAAAGTTTAGGATCCGGGAACTTACATTCTGAAAGAATAAAGAATACCAAATGTTTGGGTTTTCTCCGGCCCCCAGAGAAACTTTATTGTTGCTTGTTATCATTGAAGGTCTGGAGGAGGTGGGAGATTCCATCCTCATCAATCTCTTTGAGGCTAGACTGCCGATATTTGGCCACCTCGATCTGTTCTCCTAGCTCTGGAACATTCCTCTTGAATTCATCAGCCATTTTTGCCACATCATGACCACTAAGGATCACGCGAGTCAGTCTCGCCATTTGAGTTACATCCACTCCATCCAGGGATTGATATCTTGACTCCATTAGTTCATCAAACTTCCCCAACATGTATTCCTCCAGCGTGCATGTGTCAGTGCTGAACGGGTTAGCTCCAGAGATCTTTGTGACAAAAGCCTTATACAAATTTGAAGAATACTGGACCAAGTTGATTTTATCATGAAGAGCCCCTACCAGCTGCTTGAGCACCTCCAATGTGAGGTCATGTCTAGAGTGTTGGGTCCTCACAAAATTGAATGATTCTTCCCCCACAATCCTGGACTCAGAGACCATTTCCTCCGCAAGGCCGAGGAGTTCTTCAAGTTCTACCTTCCATGCTTTGTAATTTTCTATATCACCCTCCCAAATGTTAATAATAGTTTCTACCTGATGTAGAATGTGTCAGGCCGTGTACAAGTCTGGGAGGGTGGATACCAGGAAGTGATAGGTGTTTCCTATTTGCAGAGCGACCCACTCATCGACCGCTTGGGCCTTCTTCTTCATAGCTTGCAAGGAGTCTATGTCGCTATGTGGTAGTGGCACATCAGATGTGGAGGCCTCCTGAGTAATCCCATAAGGTTTGTTGTCTTTTCCTTTTCCACTTTGAGCCTTTGGGCCTCCTTTTCATATCGGGCCTCCATGGCTCTAGTCGCCTCTTTCAATAGGTTCACTTCACCCTATTTTCCTCTTTTTCCCAGTGATATCTTTGTGATATCATAATCTCCAGCTTTGGCAGTTGCATCATCTGCATCTGGAGGAGGTGTTGCTACAACCACAACTATTTTTCCACCCAGATCAGTTCCTAGAGTATGAACTGTCTGGGCTTTCTTTGCCTTCAGTGGACTCTGGACGTGAGCCATCATCTCGGCCAGGGAGAGATGAGCTCTGGGGGTGGATGGAGCCTTTCTTTTCTTTCTTTTCACCAACCACTAAGGCAGCAGGGGTGGCTTATTTTCCAAAGTCTATTCTTTAGATTCTTCCCTGATATCTTGTTGTTGCTGCTCCTCAGTGGTGTGAATCTTGCCCAGATCCTTCTCTTCATCTTGGGCTTCATCGAAAACATTTTCCCCGATGGTGTTTATTTCTTCTGCCTTGTCCTCTGCCTCTTCTGTTTCATCTGGGCCCTTATTGGCCATCCCAGGGGTTTCTTCCTCTTGTCGCTCTTCTTGTTCCTCGGCATCTGTCACCGAGATTTCTTCTTCCATTGGTATGTCCTTTGGTAATGGGGGGGTATCAAGCCAAGATTTAATGTTTGAGCCACAGTTATTACCTGCCCAAAGGTCACTTCGAGGAGTGGCACTTGGAACGCGATGGCTGAGGTTACGGTTGCTCCCATAGGTCTGGTTCCCTCAGTGTATGTCATTTGTTCACTCTACTTCTGTTGGTCCACTCCCATATTTTGTATCTCTGGGACCTCAAAGGTGATTTCTTGTTCTATTTCCTTCTCTTCTTCCATCTACTCTCCTTGCTCCTATGCAGGTTCTTGTTCCAGAGCCTCTTCTTGCGCTGGGACTTCAGCTTCTGTTTGCTCGATGTCCCCCTGCAGATTTCCAAACTCGTCAGTTGCAAAAACATCATCAAACTCATCCTATGGGGAGGATTGGCGGGGAAATTGGCAGGCTCTAGTTTCCTCTCTAGTTCTAGCGAGTCAGAAGAAAGGATCTCAACTTGTGGGATCTGGGGTATCCCCAGATTCGGCTCTGCCTTGGGCTTTTGGTTATGCCTCTTCTTTCTCCTAGTAACTAAGGGAGGCCCCACATCCCTTATTGTTGCTTTCTCTACTGGATCCACCCCTGTTGCCTTAACCATCAAGGCTACTAGTGAAAGGGAGGAGGGAGGATGAATTGGTCCAGCCATAAGTACCGGAGTAGCCAGCTGCCTGATCAGATTCTCCTGCATTTGTTGGGAGGCTACTACTGATTGTTTTATTTGTTCTTTAATGGGGACTTCTCATGAGGTCAGGGTTGTCCCTATCCCTTTTCCTTTATCAACCCCCTATGAAGAAGTCCCAGCCCCCAGGGTTAACTTTGGTATCGACTAGGCCGCCCGGCGGACACTCCCGGGGCACACCTTCTTGAAATAGAGGTGGCTGCATTCCACTATATTGTGAGTGAACTCTTCAATTGTGGGCCCTTCCTAGGAATCCTAGTTCACTAGTGGAAGGGCCAATTTATTGATCCCCTTTGCCTTGTACTGGGGATCTACCGTGGAGCCGGTGTCTGAGAAGTCTTCTGGGAATCTCTAGAGCTTCAATCTTTCCATCATTCCTGCAGTCATTCTGACATAATGCTGCCCCTGGACTTCCACATCATCTTGACAGTATTCCCAGAAGTCCTCCATGTGATATTGATGGGGCTCTAATGACCAAGGGAGTGTCGCTACAATCTTTCCATGTGAATCAAACTGTTTCTACGCTAAGTAAAATTCTGCCAGGTTATAGCATTTGAGCTCATTATTTGCTTCTTTAGCGGCGGCCAGACTGCATGAATAATTCCCACAAGTGATTGGGAATGGAAAATTTGTTACCTTCTTCAAGGCATAGAATGCATGCAGCTCCATTATCTACCTGCAATACTCCAGGAGGATTATCTTGTCCCCATAATATTTGGGCAACAAGTAGGGTTTTCCAGAGAAGCCGGTCACCCTAATGTAAGTGTGTTGCTAAAATTGTATATAGTAATATCCATAACTCTAGACCAAATTCATCGCCTCTGTAGACAGGCGGTATCCTACATCCTGGGTAGGTGGAAGTAGGTGGTAGTAAACAGAGGCATCGTTTACCCAGTAAAAATTGGAGAAGCTGGCTTCCCATTAAATCTGTGGGAAATAGTCCAAAGGGGCCTTCTTTCCCAGGCCGATCCCAAGTATGCCCTCTGTGAGTAACCCATTAGTGTGGGGCCGTTGTTGTGCCAGGGCCCAGAGAACATAGGAAGTCATATAAAACTTCTTCTTTTTGGCTAATTAAAGGAACTGGGAGTCTACATGGTTTGAGATTATGGCAGCCCAATCAAAATATTCCTCACCTGTGCTGATACCCAACAAAAAGTAATACATCCACCTAGAGAATTCTCGGGCATGTTGTTATCCGAAGACCTGGCATAATGCTATCATCCCCGTCTAGATGCTTTCCTTGAACTTGGCCCGGGGGATTTCTAGCTTCATCCTCTTGGGATCCCTCTTCGGGGTCTTGAGCCAATGATTGTTCATATATATACAGGCCACCTCTCCCAACTAAGTGAATTGGGCCAAGGCATCTGACCAGGTGACTATAGCTGGTTTGTCAAATTGGGCGATCCCCAAGCCCCTTTGGAAGGTATCAAGGTCGAGGGACACCATGGGAGTAGGATACCCTTTTGGCTCTGGGGCTGCGAGCATAACAGCCCAGATAAATGTGTTGTAGTTCGCTGTAAGTGTGAGAATAAGCTCTGGTGACTGCACGGAGCACGGGAAAAAAACTACTTTGAGAATCCTAGAGTTCCCGATTTGAATGGCCAATGGATCTCCGGCCTATCCCTGAATGTACATGATCTTTACCAAGGCTTGCATTTCGGGCCACGTCCCAACGCTGGTGTCGGTGATGAACTGGACTTTGGAATCAATCTTTGAGCCCATGATGACTTTGTCTTTTATGTATTTTAGGCTCATGGGCAACTTCTCCAGGGCCTTCTCCATTTTGGATCTAACTACTGCTCTAGTAACAGTCGTAGAAGGTAGTTTCAGACTTTCGGGTGGTGAGGATGTAGAAGCTTCAGACATATTTGAAAATTTGGTATTCCATAAACCTGCAAGGCAAGGTGACCATCAAAATGCATAGATAAATAAAAACTCTGGGGTCCAGAGATCTTACCATCGTGGCGCTTGCTTCCCTTGAAAAGTTAGCTTAGTTCAAAAACTCTAGAAAGCATATATATATTATGAACTTAGAAATTTAACTAACCATCTGGGTTTGGGGGTTTCATCATACTCAGCAAAAGAAGGACACAGGATGGGTGATGGAAAGAGACCCAGAGACCAAGGAAGTAACCATTGGAAGGTGTGCACAAAAAGTGAGCCGTCAGACCCACGTGGACACCACGTAGGTGAGCAATAAATGGGATTTATGGTGATGGTGGTGGACCCAACTGTTTGAATGTGCAAAAAGAAAAGGCCACATGGACAAATTTAAATGTGTGCATGGGACATAAATGTAAGTCAGGCTAGTTTACAGAGGAGAGAGAAAATTGCTTGGTTGAAACTGGCCGAGAGCCGAGTTTCAACTAGGCAATATTCTGCACAGAGCGAGCTCACAACTCAAAACTAGAAATGAATGCAGCATGGCGAGCTTGCTAGACTACCAAGAAGAATACACACAGAATATACACCAAATCTGAAGAGTATACACATGCAGACCGAAAGGATACACAACAAAATACATCAAATGTACACATATATACACAATACAGAGTAGATATTTACAAAAACTAGACAATATATAGATATTTACAACTTTTCTACACCATCTACAGACTATGCTACATCTGCATAGAGGGCAGAAAACCCTCTGGCAGAGCCGACCCACCAACGGGTGGCGAACCAGAAAGAAACACAAGACAAAATAGCAAAATGGGACAACACAAAACCAAACAAAACCAGAAAGCAGGAAAGCCAAGCGGGAGGAAGGCACCAACCTGATTGAAGAAAGGCAAGGAAAGGAAACTACCGCGAATGCTCTGCAACAGCTTCAACAATCAATTGATCACTACTCACCACCACAGACCACTCACAATCGCTCAGACCAGCTTGGAATGGTTAGCACTAGATTATTGTTAAATCACTGGAAATCACTCTTAAATCACTAAGATTTCTCAAGTGTTTAATTACGGTAAATGTGAAAGTGACAGGTAATTTCTATTTATACCCGTGGTAAAAATCAAGTTACCTTTCCTTTCACAAACTCCGGATAGGCAGACCTCCGGACTTTAGGCCCAGGGATTCCACGCAATGATACCATCTTAAGGAAACAAGACATCGCGGTGAAGAATCTCAGAGTCCAAAATCTGGCTCCCAACAAAGAATGACCAACTCCAGGACTAGGTCCCAGACATACGAGACAAAACAAAACAAAAACAACACCGCGGGGAAGAAAAACCCCTGAGAAAGAAAACAAGGAAAACAAGGAAAAGACAAGGCAAGAGCCAAAAGCAGAATGCAAAAAAGGGGGACCCAACATTTTGCACACAAAATGTAGGGATGGGGATGCAGGGCATAACAAATGGTGACTATCTGGGATGAATGCCTAAGTGCATTTGAGAACTACAGAATCTCTGGTTAGCAAAACTGGAACAAATTGTTACTCAAAATATCTTACCTACAAAGAGTAGCATGTTTGAGAAAATATGGCCATACGCGATTTAACTCGTGATCCTTTCACCAGTGGTGAAGTGTGTGCTTTGAAGGGAAATCAAGTCAATGACTTCTGGGAGGACTAGAGAAGAGGCACTAAGTAAATTAAACCACAAAGTCATCAGATTTTCTCGTTTCTCCCAGAGACCAGATTTTTGTCCTTTAATTCTCTCTTTCTTTTGGTGTTTTGTATGTTTCTAGGTGGGAGGGTGGTACTTCTTTCACCATTAAGCTTAATCTTAGCTAGATTTTAATGGTGGTACTTCTTTCACCCTTCCACCTATTTTTATAATGTTGAATGGGGGATAAAAACTCTGGACCCAGAAAGAATCTTTTAATAGTTCAGACTTGGGTTAATCAACTTAGTGCGACCGATCTACCCTCGATGTGTCTGATTACTTGTCCTTCATTTTTATTTTACTTATTGCCAGATTTCTAGAAATAAACCTGATGCAGATTGCTCAAAATATACTACCAAACTCGTAAAATAACTCTAGAGACCGGACCGATTCCATTATGCTAACAACAGATTCTTAAGTTCACCATGCTACATACATCATCCCGGAGACCAAAGTTTATGCGAAGCATTCCAATCCTTACAAGAGGGAGAACAAAATGTCGAAACCTGAAAAGAAGACAAGAAACAAGAATGAAAATAACCAAGGAAAAAGGACTGTCCCAGGGGACAGCCAACAAGACTATTTACAAGGCAAGGTACCTCCCAACAAGGCATTGGAAAAGAAATATTTACAAGAGGAAAAATTTGCATAAAATACAACTTTGGGCAAACCTACCTTATTCAAAATAATGTTTGAGAAACTGTCCATTGATGGGAAATGGGATAGGTTCTCCAGTCATGGTGTTAAGATGGTAGGTATTTTCCCTGCAGATCTCTGAGATTAAGTATGGCCCGAGCCAGAGCCATTGGAACTTAGTGTGCTTACCTTTCTTTTCCTAGGCCTTGTCCCACAGTAGGACCAAGTCTAAAATCTAAAAATCCTTGTATTAGGCTCTGCAGTCAAACCATCATTTTACCACTGCTTGATGACGCGTGAAATTTTCAAGGGCTGTGTCTCACTGTTCTTCCATCCACACTAGATTTAGGAGCTGAACCTCCATGATGTTATCCTGGTTGCCAAATTCCTACATAAACTGCAAAACTAGGATCTGTACGTTGATTGGGAATAAGGGGTTCTAGCCATAAACTAGATGGAATGGGGACATTCCCAGGGTGGCCTTAATTTGGATGTGGTCCGCCCAAAGGGTGAATTTCAACTTCTGGTGCCAATCCCGGGGATTATATTCTAGCAGGTGTTTGATCACTTCAAGTAAATTTTTATTTGTAGATTCAGCAACACCATTCCCCTGGGGGTAATAGTTGCTGGAAAACTTTAGGGTGATCTTTCGATTGTAGGTCCACTCAAGTAATTACACTAAAGAAAATGTTAGACCATTGTCACATACCAGAGCAAAGGGCATCCCAAATCTTGTGACGATGTTTTCTTCCAGGAATTTAATAACTACATCTGCCGTGTTATTCTTGCAAGGTATAGCTTTTGACCACCGGGTGCAGTAATCAATAGCAGTTAGGATGTACTGGTGGTTGGCAGACAAGTTGGGGTTGATTTCCCCGGTGAAGTCAAATGCCGATTGGGTGAAGGGCCTAGCCTCGAAGACTGGTTGTAAAGGCATAGTTGGGTTACACTCACGATGCGCTGCGGTTTGGCAAGTATGGCATCTGCGAATGTGAGTGTAAACATCTTTAAATATATAGGGCCAATAGTACCCAGCCTGGAGGATTTGATGGGCGGTGGTGTTGGTTAAACCATGCCCGGTTCCAAACTACCCGTGGAATTCATCAATCATCTTCACAGCTTGGTCTTTGTCGATACACCGCAGGTACACTCCCTCGTAGTTCCTACTGTAAAATGCAGAGTTTTTAATCATGAAGTGAGCACTTTTCATCCGCAGAGCGCAGCATTTATTAGGAGGTAACCCATCTAGGCATTTTTTGTTTAACAGTAAGTATACTAGATCGGTATACCACAGGTCTCGAGTGATGGACTCCACCGTGTAAGTTTGGCATTCTATGCGGGGAGTCTCTTCTGCCATTGTTCGACTTAGTCTCTGACCTCGGATTATCTTCATGGGTTGCATTTCCAAGTCATATTCCTAGAGGATGGTCAAATCATCCATGTAGATGATTATGCACCGATTCACAAGGCCCTCGAACGTGATGTCCATAGCCTTTTTAAATGTGGCCCCTGCATTAATTAATCCAAAATGCATCCTCCTATATGTAAACATTCCCCACTTGGTGGTGAACATTATTTTCTCTCTATCTTCATACTTAACCATGACTTGGTTATACCCGAAGAGCCCATCCAAGAACGACATCATTCGGGATCCATTCACTATTTCCAACACCTCATCCAACGAGGGGAGAGGGTGATTATCCTTCTTGGAGGCCCTATTTAAGTTTCAAAAATCCACACAAAGGCGAATTTCACCGCTCTTCTTTCTCACAGGGACCAGATTGGCAACCCACGTAGTGTGCTGGATTGGAAAGATTATCTGGGCTGACAGCAATTTTTTCACCTCTTGACGAATTAGAGGCTCGATCAGTGGATTGACTAGTCATTTCTTTTGCCAAAAAGGCTTAGCATTAGGTTTCAGGGGAATGGTATGAGTCATAATAGATGTGTTATATATTTTCAATTCCTCATATCCCCATGCAATTATGTCTATGTATTCTCGGAGAACTGTGAGAATCTTCTCCTTCTCCTCAGGGGAGCAGGAGGTGCCAATGTGTATCATCTTTTCTTCACCAAGCTGGCCAATGTTTACTTTTTCAATTTTTTCTCCCTCAGAGGAGGATGACATCTTCTCCCAGCCCTGAGGGTCTGAGTCAAAGATTCATTCAAGTGTGACCATTCTCTTCAAGATGGTGTTAGTGGGTAGGTCCATGATCCCATCATCTTCGTCACCCTGTCCAGTATCATCATGGTCTCATTCCTCCACTATCTAGTCCTCAAAGACACCAACATTGGCCATGAAGGCTAGGATATGTTGATCGTCCTCAAAAACTTGAAAGTGGGTGACATTATCTGGGATGGACAGGGTAGGGATCATCTCAACTAAAAATCTCTAGAGTCGCGAGCCGGCCATGGGCTCAAGTGTACTGGAGGAAATAGCGAGGGCATCCAGGACATAATTATGTCATTGGGGAATAAGATCAATGCCAAAGGCATCAAAATATTCAATAAGGCTCCATGCCCAGTTGTGGTATGTGGCCAGCCTTTTGTCATGACATGTATATTGACTCCAGACCTATTTGACAACCAACTCCGAATCACCCAAAGCCCAGAGGTGGGTGACTCCTTTCCTTAACGCAAATAAGAGCCCAAGGACCAAAGCCTCATACTCCGTAACATTATTGGTGCAGTTGAATTGTAGTCTGTAGGATGCGAGGAAGGATTTTCCTCGCGGGTTGATTAATTATATTCCAGCCCCATAGCCTTGTTTGGACCAGGACCCGTTGAACTTGAGGGTCCATAAATCATTACTTGTGTTCTGGAGCTGGGGAGCGGGAGTAGCCTTTGGATTGCTTTTGGGAGACTTGGGAGGAGCTTCTATTGATGTATGGGTGGGGTTTACCTCTGGAGGGGTTTGACTCTGAGGTTCCCAAGGAAATGGCACCAATGAGGTGTTTCCAGTCAGAATACTGGCTTCTAGGGGATCAACTGCATGTGCTTTGCACCGTAAGGCGTCAATGTGCTAGGTAGCGATGGAAAGGCAAAGTTCACACTCTAGCTCTGAATTTTTCTGATAGTGTACTCGGCACCAAGTTCTGAACATGAGTGTAGCAGGGGTCAATGTGGCACCTTGAGAGTCAACCTCAACCCTCAACTTTTCTTCTAGGTCCTGGGTTCTCTGCAAAACTATGGGATCCTCCCCGGGGGTGAAATTGAATGTTAGGATTTCAAAGGGTCTGTACACCCTAGGGGAAGTCCCAGAGAAGAAGACCTCACTAACCCTCTTGACTTCGGTAAGGGCCTGCTTCATCCGAGGTTCGCTCTCAACCTAGATCTTGTTTGATTCTCCTTCCCAGGGGAGCCATAAGTGGGAGAAGTCAGTCGAGAAGTATCCATTCAAGGACTTAGACCAATTTTGACTTAATAACATCCCGTAAGTCTCTGGGATGTCCACCACTTGGACGTCAATTATGCTGGCTATCCTGGGGTCCTAAATAAGCTATATCTAGATGTTCTTTAATTCTCCCACCATTTTCACGATAGTTTTATCCAGCTGAATCACTGCGCCATTAGATGGGGTGGGATGGAATCCGAGCTTCTGGCATATGGAAAGGGGCATGATGTTGCCAGAAGCTCCAGATTCTACTAGGCAGTTGTGTATGTTTTTTCCTTGGATATTCAGGCCTAGTAGGAAGGGAGGATCTTCATTGTTCCCGCGAAAGACAACTGCATTGGCATCCTCAAAAGAGACATTCTTGGGCGGATGACTGACAAATTTCGGGTTTCCCAAGAGCTTCAGAAGAGACTTCTTCTACTCGGGATAGTTTAGAAAAACCTCCATCAAGGTCATGGAGGTGGTGGTATACTCTAACGCCTTTGTAATGTTGAATCTTCCTCCCAGGAATTGGTGACTTCCCTCAGCCAGGTCTTTCGCTCGGTTGGAGCTAGAACCTTTTAGAGGGGCGGGCCGATCAGTTGCATTATCCTAGGGAGGAGTGTCCCTGGTGGGAGGTGTAAGCATGTAAGTTGGTCCTTTACCAGCCTAACTCTGAGTAATGTATACAATCTATAGGTTGGTGAAGGCATTAGCCTCAAAGGGCGGGATCGATTCATCAAAGAATCCTTGCAATTCAGATTCTTCTTCATCTTCCCTGAAATTTCTGAAGAAGATGGTCTCACAGGTGAAGGCACTGTGGGTTAACTCTTGCATAGGAGGCTCTGGGGGAGTAACATCATGTGATTGTTGTCTATCCAGCTAGGAGATCATGATGACCTTCTCCAGCATGGCACAGTTCGCCTCATTGTGGGAGCTTGTGTCATGCAATCTACACCAATTGGTCATGGGCTGGAAGTCTACAACCGATGTGAAATGTGATGGTCCAGCACCACTTTGATTGGTATTCTAGTTCAGAGGTGGGCCTCTGGTGTTCATGTTATTGTTCCATTGCTGTTGATTGGGTTGAGGCCCATTGTTGAAGTTTCTTCCCCCGGTGTTGTTGTTTCGTTGGCCGGAGAAGATATTCCCTCTCTAGGAGTTAGAATTTTGGGGTGCGTAGGACCCTACCTTCAGCTAACCCATGTCCATAGTCAGGGTAGACAACATTCACCAGAGAGATTCAATCTCAGTAGTCAACTGAGTGTTTGCATCACAGTGTGACAGTTGTTGTTGGCTTCCTGGAAAGGCAACAGTATTCACCAGAGTCGAGGGCGGCAATCCTCTAGCCATGGATGACTAAAAGAAGGGCACTCCGGGTGGTTGTGTCTAAGGTTTTTGTGCCTACTATGGCTGATTCCAAGGGAAGACTGCCAGACCCGGTAGTGATTGAGTCTGTGATGGGTAAATGTACTGAGCCTGCTGGTCTATTGGCAGTAGCGGGGGATTTATTGCCATTATGGGGGTACCCATTTCCAAATTAGGGTTATAACCCCCAACATACGTTGTTCCGCTAGGGATCATGTTGAAAGGCGTACTATGCCCAATCCCACCCAGGGATTTGTTGAGACCATAGGACAGTTTTAAGGTTAGGTTGTAAACCTTCACCAAAGTATCCCAGTCACCTGCGGTGGTTGTTCTCCAAAGGAGGGTGGCAACGAAGGGGTCCATCATGTTAAGATAAGTCTATATGGTTACTTCTAAGGATGGAATGAAAGGGCCCATGCACTACTTCAAGGAACGCTGGAATCGATGGTTGAATGTTGTGAGGGGTTCATTGGGTTCCTTTCTAATAGAGATGAACTGGCTATGGGACCAAGCTGGGTCCACATGTACATGAAAGACAGCCAAGAAGGTGTCCTCCATGTCCTGCCAACTGTTGATAGAGTTGGTGGGAAGGTTTAGGTACTAGTTCAGCTCACCCTACCCCAAGGACAGGGGAAACATCTGGGTCACAACATCCTCATGTTGGATCTGGTGTTTGTTCATGGCATCCTTGTATGCCTGTAAGTTCTCTTCTACGGTTCAGGAGCCTAAGTGCTCATATCGTAGGCAAATCTTCTCTAGGTGCGAGGGTAAGTCATTGATTGCGCCTGAAAAAGTTCCCATAGGGGACCCAGTGTTACTGAAGTATGCAGCCATCTGGGGAACTAGATTTTGAGTAGTTTGAGTGTTGGTTCTTGAGATTGTCTGAGAAGTTTGGGTATTCTGGGGTGTACTAGATCCCCAGACAATAGTGGCTGGTGTAGTTTTCAAGGTCCACTTCTTTCGAGCAGGAGGCTCGAGTTCAACAAACCTTCTGGGGTTTGGGGCTGACCTAAGGATTCTTTCAAATTTTGCTGGGGAGAAAGACCCAATCCCACTAAAGGCTTGACTCCTAAAACTATGGCTTGGGAAAACCTCGATAGATGTAAAATTAAAATCTTGAGAAGGGGATGATTTGATGCCCTCCTTCTAGCACCAGTTTCTATTGATGGGACTTTGGTGACCATGTCCGCCAATAGTCATAAGTTGTCACCGGATACCGGGGGTACTAGCCAACTTTGCCTGCAAAGGTTGTCCGGGGAAATGAGATTCCCCAGGCCTCCAAGCACCTGAGTGTCAGGTATCAAAGGTGCGGGGCTTGGTTGGGAGATGTGAATATTTTCAAGGGGGATAGCTGGTTTCTTCAACTCATTCTCTCTGGGGATTCAAGAAGGTGAGGCTTCTCCAAGCATTCTACACTTAGAAAATAAATCAAAAAGGATCCCGCAGGGTTAGAAGTATTTCATCTACCTATAGTTATGTTTAAACATTCAATACATCAAAAATTCTCTGATATACTACACTAAATACCGAAGAAATGCACAACCATCAGTTCATATTTCATCAGTAGCAAGGGAAAAGAGGTCGTTAAGCTACTTAAAATATCAAAGAAGAAGACATGAAGAATATAAAACATAAAATACCATTAACTCAGAAGATTAAATGTCAAAAACATCATTGCATGAACTCTCCCTTCTTCATTAATATTTCTTCTAGGGAATGGTGGCTCCAAGGGAACATCTAACTACTGAAAACTTAAAGACGAAGGAGCATTGAGCTCTGCAATTGAAATGAAAATACTGCTTCTCTATTACTATGGACTACAAAATCATCAATTTTTTCAACCCTTGGAAAAGGGCCAGACTTACTATTTATACACATTTTCATCTAAACCCTAACCCCAACCCTATTTTACATTACACTGTACAATAGAATATATTATCTGGGGGTCGGTACTACCTGCGCCACCCTACAAAAGACCTAGAGACGGAATAGGCCTGTCATGTCAGAAGAAAAGACAAGAAGATGGAGTGGAAGAATTGGCCTTGAGAAGGGAGCCGAGAAAGAGAAGGAAGAAATCCAATCCCCTGGGGATCGAGGCTGCATGCCTCATAAATGGGAAATGTGGCACCCTGTCTCCAATGTGTCAGGTTTATATCTGAAGTGATGCCTCGAGAAGATCATCTATCAGAAAGCCCATTGTTGTTCTGACGTGCCTTGATGTAGCTATCTACCCTCTGACAACCTTCAAAAACCTTTATTAATAGCTTGAAAGTGACTGGTCAGCCTTGGGGACTGGAACATAGATCACTTGAAAGAATACAAAGTTTAGGATCTGGGAACTTACATTCTGAAAGAATAAAGAATACCAAATGTTTGGGTTTTCTCTGGCCCCCGAAGAAACTTTATTGTTGCTTCTTATCGTTGAAGGTCTGGAGGAGGTGGGAGATTCCATCCTCATCAATCTCTTTAAGGCCGAACCGCTGATATTTGGCCACCTTGATCTATTCTCCTAGCTCTGGAACATTCCTCTAGAATTCATCAGCCATTTTTGCTGCATCATGACCACTAAGGATCATGCGAGTCAGTCTCTCCATTTGAGTTCCATCCACTCCCTCCGAGGATTGATATCTTGACTCCATTAGTTCATCAAACTTCCCCAACACATATTCCTCTAGCGTGCATGTGTCAGTGTTGAACAGGTCAGCTCCTGAGATCTTCGTGACAAAAGCCTTATACAAATTTGAAGAATACTGGATCGAGTTGATTTTATACCAGTTGCTTGAGCACCTCCAATGTGAGGTCAAGTCTGGAGTGTTGGGTCCTCACAAAATCAAATGATTCTTCCCCGAGAATCCCAGACTCAGAGACCATTTCCTTCCCAAGCCCGAGGAGTTCTTCAAGTTCTACCTTCCATGCTTCGTAATTTTTTTTATCTCCCTCCCAAATGGTAATAATAGTTTCTACCTGATGCAGAATGTGTCAAACCATGTACAAGTCTGGGAGGGTGGATACCAAGAAGCATCGTTTGTTTCTTATCTATAGAACGACCCACTCATGGACCGCTCTGGTCTTCTTCTTCATTGCTCGCAAGGAGTCTATGTCGCTCTATGGTAGTGGTGCATCGGATGTGGAGGCCTCCAAAGGAATGGCACTGATAGGCCGGGCCAGCTCAGTGAGAAATCCCATAAGGTTTGTTGTCTTTTCTTTTTTTTCTTTGAGCCTTTGGGCGTCCTTTTCAAATCGAGCCTCCACTGCTCTAGTCGCCTCTTTCAATAGGTTCAATTCACCCTATTTTCCTCTTTTTCCCAGTGATATCTCTATGATATCATAATCTCCATCTTCAGCAGTTGCATCATATGTGTCTGGGGGAGGTGTTGCTACAACCGCAACTGTTTCTCTGCCTGGCCCAGTTCGCAGAGTATGAACCGTCTGGGTTTTCTTTGCCTTCGGTGGATTCTGGACCTGAGCCATCATTTTGGCCAGGGAGAGATGAGCTCTGGGGGTGGATGGAGCCTTTCTTTTCTTTCTTTCAACCAATCACTGAGGTGGCAGGGGTGGCTTATTTGCCAAAGTCTGTTCTTTATATTTTTCCCTTGTATCTTGTTGTTGTTGCTCCTCAGTGGTGTGAATCTCGCCCGGCTCCTTCTCTTCATCTTGGGCTTCATCAACAATATTTTCCCTGATGGCATTTATTTCTTCTACCTTTTCCTTTGCCTCTTCTGTTTCATCTGGGCCCTTATTGGCCATCCCAAGGGTTTCTTCCTCTTGTCACTCTTCTTGTTCCTTAGCATTTGTCACTGGGATTTCTTCTTCCATTGGTATGTCCTTTGGCAATGGGGGAGATATCAGGCCAAGATTTAATGTTTATGCCACAGTTATTACCTTCCCAAAGGTTGCTCTAGGGAGTGGAACTTGGAACGCAGCGACTGAGGTTACGGTTGCTCCCATAGTTCTGGTTCCCTCAGTGTATGTCATTTGTTCACTCTGCTTTTGTTGGTCCACTCCCATATTTTGTATCTCTAGGACCTCAGAGGTGATTTCTTATTCTATTTCCTTCTCTTCTTCCATCTGCTCTCCCTGCTCCTGCGCAGGTTCTTGTTTCAGAGCCTCTTCTTGCACTAGGACTTCAGCTTCTGTTTGCTCGATGTCCCCCTGCAAATTCTCAAACTCATCAGTTGCAAAAACATCATTGAACTCATCCTATGGGGGAGGATTGGCAGGGACATCGTTAGGCTCTGGTTTCCTCTCTAGTTCTGGGGAGTCGGAAGAAAGGATCTCAACTTGTGGGATCTGGGGCATCCCCAGATCCGGCTTTGCCTTGGGATTTTGGTTAAGCCTCTTCTTTCTCCTAGTAACTAAGTGAGGGCCTTCATCCCTTATTGCTGCTTTCTCTACCAGATCCACCCTTATTGCCTTAACCATCAAGGCTGCTAGTGAAGGGGAGGAGGGAGGACAAATTGGTCTGGCCATAAGTACCAGAGTAGCCAGCCACGTGATCAAATTCTCCCGCATTTTCTAGGAGGTTTCTACTGATTTTTTATTTGTTCTTTAATGGGGACTTCTCATGAGATCAGGGTTGTCACTATCCCTTTTCCTTTATCAACCCCATGTGAAGAATTCCTAGCCCCCGGGGTTAACTTTGGTATCGGTTGGGCCGCCCGACGGACACTCTCAGGGCACACCTTCTTGAAATAGAGGTGGCTGCATTCCACTATATTGTGAGTGAACTCTTCAATTGTAGGCCCTTCTTGGGCAACCCAGTTCACTGGTGGAAGGGCCAATTTATCGATCCCTTTTGCCTTGTACTTGGGATCTACCATGGAGCCGATGTCTGAGAAGTCTTCCAGGAATCTCCGGAGCTTCAATTTTTCCATCATTCCTGCGGTCATTCTAACATAATGCCACCCCTAGACTTCCACGTCATCTTGAAATTCTTTCTAGAAGTCCTCCATGTGATATTGATGGGGCTTTGACGCTCGGGGAAGTGCCGCTGCAATCTTTCCATGTGGATCAAACTATTTTTGCGCTAAGAAAAATTCTGCCAGGTTATAGCATTTGAGCTTATTATCTGCTTCTTTAGCGGCAACCAGACTATATGAATAATTCCCATAAGTGATTGGAAATGGAATATTTGTTACCTTCATTAAGGCATGGAACACATGCAGCTCCATTATCTGCCTGTAATACTCCAGGAGGATTATCTTGTCCCCACATTGTTTGGGAAACAAGTAGGGTTTCCCGGAGAATTCGGTCACCCTAATGTAAGTGTGCTGCTTAAATTGTATATAGTAATGTCTGTAACTCTGGACCAAATTTATCACCTCTATAGACAGGTGGTATCTTGCATCTTGGGTAGGTGTAAGCAGGTGGTAGTAAACGAAGGCATTATTTACCTGGAAAAAACTGGGGAAGCTGGCCTCCCATTAAATCTGTGGGAAATGGTCCCAAGGGGCCTTCTGGCCTGGGTTGATCTCGAGTATGCCCTCTGTGAGTAACCCATTGGTGTGGGGACATTGTTGTGCTAGGGCCCAGAGAACATAGGAAGTCATATAAAACTTCTTCTTCTTGGCTAATTGAAGGAACTGGGAGTCTACATGGTTTGATATTATGGCAGCCCAGCCAAAATATTCCTCGCTCGTGCTGATACCCACCAAAAAGTTATACATCCACCCAGAGAATTCTTAGGCATGTTGTTGTCCAAAGACCCGGCATAATGCTATCATCCCCATCTGGATTCTTTCCTTGAATTTGGCCTGGGGGATTCTAGCTTCATCCTGTTGGGATCCCTCTTCGAGGTCTTGAGCCAATGATTGTTCATATATATACGGGTCACCTCTTCCAACTGAGTAAATTGGGCCAAGGCATTTGACCGGGTGACTACAGCTAGTTTGTCAAATTGGGGGATCCCCAAGCCCCTCTGGAAGGTATCAAGGTCGAGGGACACCATGGGAGTAGGATACCCTGTTGGCTCTGGGGCTGTGAGCATAATAGCTTGGACAGATGTGTTGTAGTTCATTGCGAATGTGAGAATAAGCTCTAGTGACTGCATAGAGCACGAGAAACAAGCTGCTTTGAGAATCCCAGAGTTCCCGATTTGAATGGACAATGGATCTCTGGTCTATTGCTGAATGTACATGATCTTTACCAAGGCCTGCATTTCGGGCCACATCCCGACGCTAATGTCAGTGATGAACTGGAATTTGGACTCAATCTTTGAGCCCATGATGACTCTGTCTTTTACGTATTTCAGGCTCATGGGAAGCTTCTCCAGGGCCTTCTCCATTTTGGATCTAACTGCTGCTCTAGTAACTGTCGTAGAAGGTAGTTCCAAAATTCTGGGTGGTGAGGATGCAGAAGCTTCAAACATATTTAAAAATTTGTTGTTCTGAAAACCTACAAGGCAAGGCGACTGTCAGAATGCATAGATAAATAAAAACTCTGGGGTCTGGAGATTTTACCATCGTGGCACTTGCTTCCCCTGAAAAGTTAGCTTAGTTCAAAAACTTCAGAAAGCATATATATTGTGAACTTAGAAATTTAACTAACCATCTAGGTTCGGGGGTTTCATCATACTCAGCAAAATAAGGACACGGGATGGGTGATGACAAGAGACTTGGAGCCCAGGGAAGTAACGTTGGAAGGTGTGCACAAAAAGTAAGCCGTCAGACCCACGTGGATGCCACGTAGGTGAGCAATAAATGGGAGCTATGGTGACGGCAACGGAGCCAACTATCCGAATGCATGAAAAGTGGAGGCCACTTGGACAAATTTAAATGCACACATGGGACATAAATGTAAGTCAAGCTGGTTTACGGAGGAGAGATAAAACCGCTTGGTTGAAACCAACCGAGAGTCAAGTTTCAACCAGGCGATATTCTACACAGAGCGAGCTCACAACTCAAAACCAGAAATGAACGTAGCATGGCGAGCTTGCTAGACTACTAGGCAGAATACACATAGAATATACACCAAAGCCGAAGAGTATACACATGCAGATCAGAAGGATACATAATAAAATATATCAAATGTACACATATATACACAACACAGAGTAGATATTTATGAAAACCAAACAATGTACAGATATTTACAACCTTTCTACACCATCTACAGACTATGCTACATCTTCACAGAGGGTGGAAAACCCTCTGGCAGAGCTAACCCACCAATGGGTGGCGAACCAGAAAGAAACACAAGACAAAATAGCAAAATGGGACAATACAAAACTAAACAAAAGAAGAAATCCAGAAAGCCAAGCGGGAGGAAGGACCCAACCTGAATGAAGAAAGGCAAGGAAAGGAAACCGCCGTGAATGCTCTGCAATAGATTCAACCATCATTTGATCACTACTCACCACCACACACCACTCACAATCGCTCAGACCAGCTTGGAATGGTTAGCACTAGATTATCGCTAAATCACTGCAAATCACTCTTAAATTGCTAAGATTGCTCAAGTGTTTAATCGCAGTAAATGTGAAAGTGACAGGTAATTTCTATTTATACCCACAGTAAAAAGAAAGTTACCTTTCCTTCCACAAACTCTGGACAGCCAGACCTCTGGACTCCAGGCCTGGGAATTCCGCGCAATGATACCATCTTAAGGAAAGAAGACATCACGACGGAGAATCCCAGAGTCCAGAATCTGACTCCCAACAAAGAATGACCAACTCTGGGACCGGGTCCTAAACACACGAGACAAAACAAAACAAAAACAACACCGTGGGGAAGAAAAACCCCTGACAAAGAAAATAAGGAAAACAAGGAAAAGAGAAGGCAAGAGCCAAAAGCAGAAAGCAAAAAAGGGGGACCCAACATTTTGCACACAAAATGTAGGTATGGGGATGCAGGGCATAACAGATCTCTGGCCAACTTAGTTGATTTTATTGGGATATGTTATGTTAATTAAAGATTGATCCACATCATTTAATGAATGGGTAACCATAATTAATACATGGTTTCAAGATTTAATTAGACACTACTTTGGAGAAGTAAATGTTATGCAAAGATGGAATGATTCGTTGGATCTGACCTAACCTAAGATCTACGATCTTGTTTAAAGCAGAAAAGGATTTATCTGACCTAGATAGAGAGGTATATGATAACCTCAGGGGTTATTCATTGTGTATGCAAGTGTGGATGAATGTATGTGTATGCAAAAGGTTTGCATAGTTGATTTACTATTTAAGCATGATCTAGAACAGAAGGCAAAAGGCAGAGGCAGAAAGTTGCATGTGTGATTGCTTGACGAATTTCCAAGCAGATCAGAAGATTGAAATGACAATGTAGGCTATCTAGTAAGTTAACATCAGAGTTGTAGTTGGATCTGAATTGAAAATTAAGTTGTATGTACCAGATCACAAACTGCTGATTACTTTCTTACCATTGTATCAGTTAAATCCTTTAACAAGGTTGACTTAACATTCATTTGTATAAATCCTCTAACAAGGTGACATTTAGATTGGAATGTTCTAAGTCCTCTAACAAGGCCACTCCTGACAAGGTGATTAAATCTTTTAACTAGGTCACACCTAGCAGTGTGTTATTGTAACCTTTAACAGGGTTGGCTCCTCACAGGGCATCACTTCAGAAGAGTGAAAACTTGGTAGCATGTTACTGGTGGTTTTTCCCATATTGGGTTTCCACGTTAAATACTTGTGTCAACTTATGTGAATTCTTATGGTTTGCTTTAATGTTATGTTACTACAAGCTAATTTCAATTGACTTTAAACTACATGATTAAAGTTGTTGATTTATGCTACTGCTGCCGAGTAGATCTGAAGTACATAAAGTTTTATTTACTACATCTAGACCTGAGGATAACTGATTCACCCCTCCCCTCTCAGTTATTCTA
>MU227373.1:1369635-1409040 GCA_018584345.1 Thuja plicata | reverse complement strand
TATTCACAAAAGCACTACCCAAGGATGCTCATGAGTATCTATGAGGTAAATTGGGGGTGATTCCCCTAACTGAGGCTAATTAAGTTCTGTATGGTACTGTTGCATCAAATATTTCATTCAGAAAATCAGACACATTGATGCACAGTAAGTCACACTTTAGGATGCTGACTAAAGTTGTGAAGATGAACAAGGATAGAAAAGAAAAATCATACTAAAGATGACAGGATCAGCATGATACTAAAGATCTACATGATAAAGATATTGATGTCTTTGGCATTATTGTCAAAGAGGGAGAGATTTCCTAGAGGTTAGAGATTACCAAGAGGGAGAGATTAACTATAAAGAGGCAAAAGTTACTATTGAAAACATTAAAGTGATTATCTACTTAGAGGGAGTCTACAGATGATTATACACAGATGATTACAGTGTGATTACAGACATAGAGGGAGAAATTTTTTATAGATAAGAATCAGAATGAAGCTAAAGACATCAATGAAGATTTGTTCATATCAAGGAACACAGGTGAATTTTTGGATTGGTTGGTAACTATGTTTGTTAAATCATTGTTTTAATATTTATGTTGCCATCAATGCCAAAGAGGGAGATTGTTGGAAAGTGACATTGCAAGCAATTGTTATTTTTTCATTGATGTCAAACCTTTACTAGTGAGACTATTGCTATCTATTTGAGTACCATATCTATTATTGATGAAGAAGATTTAACAAGAAGACCAAGTGAATGGTTGAGTTAAGGTAATTCAAAGGGTATTTGATTAGTTGGCACTCTGGCAAATTAATTCATTGTTTATCTTTCAAAGATAGTTTTCTTGGTTGTTCTGTGCTGAGCAAGTTTGGCTTGTGCCGAGCAAAGTTGCTTCTGACGAGAAAAGTTGCTTGTGCCGAGTAAATTTTCTTGTGATGAGCAAAAAGTTGCTCAATGTTGAGCACCATTGAAATTGCCGAGTGAAAACAGTAATGAAGGCCGACTTACAGAAGTTTGATTATTGATGAGATTTGAGATCTCTGGCTGACTTAGTTGATTTTATTGGTATATGTAATGTTAATTAAAGATTGATCCATGTCATTTAATGATTGGGTAACCGTAATTAATACATGGTTTCAAGATTTAATTGGAGACTACTTTGGAGAAGTAAATGTTATGCAAAGATGGAATGATCCGTTGGATCTGACCTAACCTAAGATCTATGATCTTGTTTAAAGTGGAAAAAGATTTATCTGACCTAGACAAAGAGGTATATGATAACCTCAGGGGTTATTCATTGTGTATGCAAGTGTGGATGAATGTATGTGTATGCAAAAGGTTTGCATAGTTGATTTACTATTTAAGCATGATCTAGCACAGAAGGTAAAAGGCAGAGGCAGAAAGTTGCATGTGTGATTGCTTGACAGATTTCCAAGCAGATCAAAAGATTGAAATGACAATGTAGGCTATCTAGTAAGTTAACATCAGAGTTGTAATTGGATCTGAATTGCAAAGTAAGTTGTATGTACCAAATCAAAAACTGCTAATTACTTTCTTACCATTGTATCAGTTAAATCCTTTAACAAAGTTGACTTAACAGTCATTTGTATAAATCCTCTAATAAGGTGACATTCAGATTGAAATATTCTAAGTCCTCTAACAAGGCCACTCCTGATAGGGTGATTAAATCTGTTAACTAGGTCACACCGAGCAGTGTGTTATTGTAACCTTTAACAGGGTTGGCTCCTCATAGGGCATCACTTCAGAAGAGTGAAAACTTGGTAGCATGTTACTGTGGTTTTTCCCATATTGGGTTTCCATGTTAAATACTTGTGTCAACTTATGTGAATGCTTATGGTTTGCTTTATTGTTATGTTACTACAAGCTAATTTCAATTGACAATAAACTACATGATTAAAGTTGTTGATTTATGCTACTGCTACTGAGTAGATCTGAAGTACAGAAAGTTTTATTTACTACATCTAGACCTAAGGATAACCGATTCACCCCTCCCCTCTCAGTTATTCTAAATTCATTATAACAGTGTGCACTAGTTTTAATTTCTCACTAAGGTCAAAATAACTCACAGGAATAAAAGAAAAGTGAATCCATGAAAATAAAGGGAAATGTTTTAAGTTGCACAAAAATAGAATTCAGATCAGGAAAAAGGTTATTGCTAAAAGGAATGAGGGATAATACTCTTTGCAAACTCAGATTTTAGGAAGGGACACATGTCATCAGTAGGAAAAATATGGGTCCTTTTCTCTTCCTTTTTAATTCTTCTTTATTAACTTTTTAGGGTTCCATTTTCCATTTTTCATATGTAATTGCTTGCACAAGATAGATTAGAATTTGGGTTTTCTTTGAAATTTCAGTCTCAGAATGTTGTAATTAGGCTTGTGATAATGGCAAGAGAATTACTTTGCATTTTAGGAATTCATTACAAGCTTTAATATCTCCTAAGTGTATGTAATTTTATTTTGAGCCGAAACAAATGAGGATTGGTTTGGTTTTTGTTTTTCATTTTCTATAACAAGTGTTTGGTTGGTAGCTCATGTTCAAGGAACATGTTAAATTTAGATTTTAGCTAAATACTGGAGTTGAGTGTATTATATTTAAGGATCAAGAAGTATGTTTCCAACATGTTCATAGGAGATCTCATCTTTGTAATGCATTGATGGTTTGAGGATCACTGGTTTTGTATTTTTGTTGTTTTCATGAGTCACTTTATTTTGGCTCTATTATTAGATAAGGGACTGGTCTAGTCTATCATTTTTGAGAAAATCATAGAAGGATCCAATTTTAAAATGTAAATATTATCTTTATTGTCTTGTTATTAGATGTAGTTTTAAATTATTTTTTCTCTCAAGAATGAATAAATGAAATACAATTAGAATTTAGCCAATTTTGGAATAGATCATTTGTATTTAGATTAAATGAGTTGAGAGTCATCTGCTATGATGCAATACCTTGTCAAAGTGTGTTAAAATCCTTGAATATTGCAAGGTTTACCCGCCTAGGTTTGCAGAGCCTAAATAGTAGGAGAATTACTTATTCTATGAGTAATTCTTGTTAATTGGCCTTTGATCTTAGATTTTTATTGATAGAAGAAGTCTAATTCTTAGGAGAATCTAAGGACTCGGTTTGAAGAATCAACATTCATAATAAGGCGGAAGTTGAAATATCTAGGAAAGATTATTTGAAGTCTAATATGAAAGAAGGCGTATTTGAAGTTTGGTATTTGATATTCAAAGGTTGTTCTAATGTCTAGTGGTGAGTTGGCATGTTGTATATCCAAAAGGTTACAAGTATGATAAGCTGGTATATGTAGGAAAGAGTATCTAAAGTCCTTATGGGAGAATGTTCCACATTTCTCTACATAATAAGTAGGCTACTTGTATTTTTGGTGTTACCACATATATGGTCTATGAATGTTGCACTATCCTACTTTTTAGTCCATGAAAGTTTAAAGGTTGAAGTTATGTTCTACTAAAAATGAGGTTGACTATGATGAATAGTTAGGACTCATTCTGAGAATGCTCTGTATTTCTCTATACTAATATTTTCAAATGTATAGTTTGGTAGTCATGCTCCTAACATTTGTGTAGTGTTCTAGATCAGATATCTTATATTCTTTGGCACTAAAAATGAAGTTGTGTTTCTCGGTGTTTGACATTATTACATATGTGTTCATCTCTAGAAATCTCAGTTATTATTGTTATTTTGATTTATGGTTTATTGCTTTGGATATTCTTTAGAGGAAGATTTAAGAGGTTGATAAGGATCTTACCATAGTCTATTAGGATCCCATGAAGTTATGTGCATTGGGATGGCTGGCCATATGTTCTTATGATTTTCTACATGTTATGTTTAGTGTCAGATTTGGAGGATGTTGCAGTGTGTGCGCTTTGATTAATCTTTTGCAAAATATGTGTTATATGTGTTTAGGTATTCTTTATCTCCTAGGGTGGACCGTATTGAGTGTAAGTGTTCATGGTGGATGACTTTATGTGAATGATGCCTATATTTATTGTGGTCGACCTAGTAGTATTTTTGGTTGATCAAGTGTGTGTGTGTGTGTGTGTGTGTGTGTGTGTTGAGTTGAGTTGAGTATGGATTGATATGGATTCTGTGTAGATTGATTAAGAATTCAATGTAATGTGAATTTGGAAGATAAAAGTCACAAGTATCTAAGTTTGACAGAGTTATTTTAGTGATTCATCAAGAGATCCTACACCTTTTTAGTTCATCATATCGTTGTGCCTACTAGCAAATAGTGGCTCTTTTGGTAGCTTCTATAGATTGATATCTTGCCCTGAAGAAGTGATCTTGAATGGTTTGTAATTTATTGTATATTTCCCTAAGGTTGTACGTATTAGTCGGAAAGTCCTTTTTAGGAGTAGTAAGCTCCTTGTCATGTGGCCTAAAAATTTGTAAATTATTATTCATATAGTGAGTGTGATTCTCACCATAGTTTTTCCAACATAGAGTTTTCCATGTAAAAATCTAGTGTTCATCTGTTTGTGTTGTCATCGTGATATCTTTCATTGATGGTTAGGTGGATAAAGAAAATTGATAAGTGTTTATGACAGAAAATTTTTAAGATTTGGTTAAGATTGATTCGCCCCATCTCTCAATCTTAAGGTGTGTTAGACACAAAATCAAAAATGTCTACACCACTGCAAAGGGCACAAAATTATACCCCAAAAAATTCTCTAAAAAGGGATCTTGGATGACTGATATATCACTTCTTGGAAATCAACTCCATAACTAAAAAGCTCAATGAGAGGAGAGGAAGTTCAAAACTCCATCTCTGCTAAATTTAGCAAAACTATTGCTATTTTTGGCAATCTATTAAAATCTACCAAATTTGACAGGTTTGGGCACTGTCCTTTTATTTTAATTTTTATAAAAAAATATTAAAAATATTTATTTATTTTTTAACAAAAAATTATTTTTATTTTAAATAAAAATTGTAATGGGGCTTGCAGGTACCAAGGATATGGGTCTGTACTCTCTATAGTATCTCTGCATAAGGGTATAACATGGTACCTCTATGTAGGGTATTGTATAGTTGGTACCATTATGCAAGGGTACTATGCAATATTGATGCATAGAGTATTAAGCATGGGGTACCTTAAGGTACCCCAAGAAATTTTAAAAAAAAATAATTTATGTCTTTTTATTTTTCTAAAAAATATTAAAGAACCTAATTCATTCTTTATAGTAAAAAATAGCTGACCTATACTTAATTTGATGATTGTATTGGTATAATGATGATGCACTAATGATGGTATGAATAATATTAATGGCTATGGGGGTGAAATGTTTCCTTAGATCCACGGGATGATGTTTGATTTCAACAAATTGACAAGTTTGATCTTAACTGATTTGAGCTTTCTAAGTGTGATGTCGGGGTCAATTTTGGCCCAAAATGCTCAAAAACTATAAGTACCTCCTAGATCTAGCAATCTGCTCCAAAATTTAAACACTTGCAAATTTGGCCTGCAGTGTCCGATCCAAATGAAACAAAAGGAAAAAAAATTTCAATATTGACCCATTGATCATGATGGTGACCTCATATTTGCACTAGCAAGCTCCAATTTTGACCTACAATACAAATCCACAATGGGGGCCCTAAAATACACCAGAAATTCACTCAAAATCTCTCAAAACACTATCCAAATGAACTCAAAAAGATTTGATATTCTTGATGTTTCAAACTAATTATCCAAGCAAGTCATATGAACGAGACAGGTTTAATCAACAAGCCCTTGGGTTAGTGGCCAGTGAACATGATTCAATCAATGCATCAGGTTTATTGGAATCCTCTGCACTTTAGACTTTGCAAGACCTAGGTGGGTATCCCTTGAACAATATCTAAGTAATTTTAATTTAATTTTATTAGATATTGTGAGGCAAATGACTCCCAATGAAAACATACCAAGGAAATGTCCACTTTCAATAGGATTTGGCTATATCATTTAATATTTAGACATATAAAATCATAAGAGATGATATTCTAACCTAAAACTAAAATTACAAATGTAAAATACATTAAAAGGAAATTATATTTTGACATTTACAATGATGATGAATCTTCAAGAAGAAAGCAATCTAACTAGTGCCTATCCTAGGGTTTATGGATTCAAAAACTAGAAAATGACAAAAAACAAAATTGTAATATGTAATCAAAAGAAATATTTATTTATTATTAATTCCTTACATTAATTAGCCATTCAAGTTTATTTAAAATTATACTTAACATCCAACATGCATACAAACAATTATAGTGGACAAATTTTAGCAAATTTTAAGCCTTTACTTGAAAGGAGGCCAAAATCAGATCACACATAAGCAAGAAAGTTTCCAAAGACAAAATAAAGATATCTTTGATATTGATTTTATATAATTCATGTATAAAAAAGTTGGAGATAATTTGGAAATCACTTCTATTGATTGTGCAAATTACTCTGAGATTATAATAAAACTTGCAATCATTGATTGAGACTTCTTCTACATAAACATATTAGACTAAGAACACGACCTAGAGATAGATGTAGAGATTAATTATCTACACAATACTTAAAATTTTGAACTTTTAGAAAATCTAAAATATCACCTTGATTTCTCTTGTATATAACAAGAGAGTAAACAAGCTGTAGGACATTTACAAAAAAGACTGGCAATAGGTAATTGCCTGAAACACTAGAAGGCAAACAACTTTTTGTGCAATGGACAAAAGTCAAAAATTCATGTTGATCTCTGCAGTTAGTATTTTTAGTCTATAATAATGATTAATTTTTTTCTTTCTTAAGTCTTTGTAACAACTTGAAACCAATCTAATAGCCCTGGAGACTTATTTACTTTATAAAAAATGAACTACTTGTTGCACTTTTTTTAAAAATGCACATCTTCTCATGTCTACACACTACTTTCTACATAAACTTGTTTTTGGATGTAAAATTGAACTAAAAATGATATCAAATCCTTTCCATAATTATTAATTATCCAAAATTGTAAAATTTCAAATATTCAAAAATTGGTAGGAACCCAAAGATTACTTCCTAGTTAAAAATTTGCAGAACAAGTTACAAGAGCCCATGAACTGCTAGAGCCTCATTTATTTTATCGCAATGCATCAATGTCTTCATTTTTAATTATCACAATTGGTGTTATTTTTTTATCATAATCTTCACCAAGAATTAGTGCTATGTGTTTAGATTTCAATTCTCCATCATCTTTGAAGAGAGAAGGCACGTGATAGCTAGAGTTTCCATCAAAGGTGGATAATTATACCTTACTAAATGTTGTATACAACCTATGCACATAAAAAATATAGATTATATGGCTACACTTACTGTATATTTTATCTAATATTCTCTTCTTACCTAGGACAAAAGGATATTGGCCTAGAAAGTCTCTTATTTCCCTTATTTTTCCTCTTCAAAAATGATATAGAGTAGGTCAAAATCTTCATAGTTTTGCATGGGTTTTATAAATTTATGCCATTATTATGTATTTATCCCATGCAGTGTCAACATGGCTTAAAATAGCCTCTAATATGCTCCCTAATAAATATTCCATCACATTAACAGTAAATATTTGTTGTTGACTAGGTGCATTTTGCAACTGTCCTTTATGTTCTACATTTTGCTTCTTCAAATTTTCTATTTCCCTCTAATGTTGTGTGATTTTGATCCTAGTTGTTGCAAAATATTGCATGATTTTAAATGATTCCTCTACAAAGAGTCCATAATGTGATGATGAAACCATTAGGACATAAGTTTGGATTGTTTCTTCCTTCATTTTGGATATTTTCTCAATTAATCTTATATTTTCTTCTTCTTCCTTAATTGTGAGTTCCTTTGCAAATGTTTCACTATGCACAGTAAGTTGAGATTCTTGCACCATTTTTTTATATGTTGTCCTCCATACTATTAAATGATCACATAGGTTATTTACTCTTGAGACATTGCAGGTTTATCAATTGACATAAGAAAAATAGACCAGATGGAAAGCATATCATGCTTGTCATAAAGGTTGAACCAAAATATAGATCTTTGGAATTTTTTTGATCTTCATCAAAATATATGCCTTCTCTTCTCCTTAAACAATCAATAGGAATTGCAGATAAAATGTCTCATCCTTCAATGATAAGTATATCACTATTGTTTACAAATTGTCTACCTTCCTTGGGAGTGATTTCATGCATCCTCTTCTCCACTCTTTGAGAAACTTCAATTGCATGTATTTTCTTTTTTGTGATTTGTGGTTTGTAATAAAAATTCATTTTTGACCTCTTTACATACAACCCTATTAATAGAATTCCTAAAGTCCTTAGACTTCACAAAATTCTCATCTTTCAAAAATTCTTCACATGCCAACTCTATAATGTCATTAACAATATCCCCACCTAGCTTGAAGGAAATGATGGCTAATTATAGTGGGGGCTCCTTGACCTCAAATCCATCTAGAGTATCAAATTCATGTGGCTCATTAGTCTTCCTTTCTTCATATCTAAAACTTGTATTTGTATGATAATAGAGAATATCTCTACCTAGTGATAAGGTGTGTAGTGGTGTAACAACTCTTGGGATTTCATGGAAAATTAATGGTTGTGATCCTGATGAGAAAGGATATGGCATGAGTTTCTAGGAGGAAGTGGCCAAAAAATTATTATGTCAAAGGAGGAGTAAATGTTGGAGGAGGAGTTGAAGTAGAGGAAGGATTAGGAGTTGGTGGCAATTGTACAATAGAAGGAGAGGGAGGTGGTCGGTCTTGAGGATGCACTAGTTGGATCCTAGTAGTTGGTGGAATTGGAATCCTATCCACATCAATATATGAATGCCACAATGACTTTAGTCACATCTTAGGATCCTTAATGTAATGATAATGGTCTTTGTATGATGGATCTTCCTATCTCTTCTTTTCCTCATAATATTGCACCTTATACCATCTTTCCCTAATTTTAAAAGCTTCAGCATAGCTTTATGTTTTCTTAATTATATCCTCCTTTATATTGGGCTTATATAAAAAGGACCTTGTATTATGTCCTTTTCAATTCCAAAAATTATTAGCTCTAGATCAAAAGGTCTATATTGTGCAAATGCCATATTATATTTTCTTAACTCATTATCTAGGAGTACTAAGGCTTTCTCATTATGAATATGAAAGCTGGAAAATATGACTTGAGATAGAAAAATTGTCCTCTCTTTTGAGATCCTACACTATTATCCTTTTCTAACACCCAAATTTGATGTATAACCTCCAAAAATGCAAATCTATCTAAAAGTGACTTGGGACAAATCCTAGGGCTGACTGGGGAACCAAAAACTTTGTTAATTGTATGATCTTTGGAATAAAAATAGGATCTCCAATTGTGATCAATTACTAGGTTAGGAGATAGGTCCAAGGATCTCAAAAACTTTCTCACCTTCATTGACAACCCCCAATCAATAGGTTCCCAAAACAAAGAAATTATTTTCCTAAAAAATCTATTCTCAAAAATGATATAATTAGATGTTTGGCAGTGCTTGTCCCAAATGTAGGTCTATTCCTAGACCTAAAAATTGTGATTTTATACAACTAGATTGGTCTTCAAAGATTCATCCCACACTTTCAAATCATTGAATAGTAAGATGTATATCAAGATTGAGTAAAACCCAAAGTGGACAATTAACTTTTCACCTTTTATATTTTTCAAGGCCTTGTCTAAATTGTCTACAAGAAGACTTGCATAATCAAAGGGCCTATTTTGATCCCTATATTGGATTATTAAATACATATTATCAACATGTAATTTGGGATGGTGGATTGTTCATGTAATATAGGGCATAGTGTGAGTCTTTGAAATATCTAGCAAATTTATCCACGATGTTAGGTATTGATTCCTTGATGTAAAATAGCTCTCATCCCTCTTTAAATGGTGGGGCTTGAAGATAAGGAGCTTACTTCTATGTGGTACTTTATAGATATTGAACTTCCTAGAAAATTCATTATCATTAATAGGATAGGTTGTATTTCCCCCAGCATGAACACTTCATTGATTGTTTTCTTATTCATAATGACTACAGGCTTTCTATCCTTGGAAAACATTGATCTCTAGTCAACATTATAAGTCTTAGCTATGACTAGGATTAGATCTAAATTTATAAAAATTATGCAACACCACTCTTCCTAGATTGTAATCCTAAATATTTCAGATAGGAATTCCTTCTTTTGACTTGTTATAGCTCATCCTCCATAATTTTAAGCCCTCAACTAGGATAGTAGGGTCTCTAAAACTCACACAAAAGTATTAAATAAATCTTGTGAGTCACTACCAGTCCTTTCCATCTTCTTTGTTTCAATAGAACTAGGTAATTGAATAAAAAAACCCTCTTAAAATTTCCTCTTGATTCCAACAAATGAACATTTTGTCATTTTAATTTTTGAGGTGTAGGGTTTCAAGAGGCTCAATAAATGATGAGCTGGGGCTTAGGTCTTTAGAATTTTTTTAGAGATTTTACCCTATTTCAATAATCCCAACTCAATTCTATCAGTTCATTCTCCAAAATATAGAATTGAAACAAACTTATGTACATAGAATATCTATAAACTCACTTTTTATGTCACTCGCAAGAAAGCCTAATTTTGCTTTAAAAAACCCCCTAATTTTAGTAGCTTTGCACTTTCAATGATCACAATTTATTAGAAAGTATTTGTGTACTTTGGTGAATAGAAATTGAGGTGAAATTTTATTTAATAACACAAAATTTGGCCATAAATGAGGGCACACAATAGGAGAGGTAGTGCAAATTAGTCGTTGGATTTTAAATTCAAATCGTTCATAGAGGTAGGAAGCTAATGACTAAGCTTACTTCATGTATTAGGACAACAACGCAACAAATCAGGAGTGTAAATTTTATTCAATTGATTACACCTGGAATGATAAACATAAAGTTTTTCCATTATTCCAATGAGAAAAAAAGTTGTTTAAACCATCAGTTACACTACACCAAAAGTCAGGTTTTCAGTTCAAACCAAAATTTCTAAGCAAGGTGAAAATTGATGACACAGTTTTGCAGTGTAAACTGAAAGTGCAACCCAAAGATGATAAAGTGGAACCCGATAGGAGTAAACCGATAGTGGAACCCGACAAGTAGCATAAAATACAAATTGAGAGCACAAACAAGAGAGGAACCCAAAAGACAGTTCAACCAAGGAACACTGAAAGACAGTCAAACTAATTTTAGAGATAATCGAGCATCAGACACCAAAAGTCAGTTACATCCCAAAAAAAGTGGATCTGACTTCCACATCAAATAAAATAACTATATTATATTTATAGAGTCTTGATTTGTTTTAAAACCATTACTTAAGGGACAAGAAACATTATTTTAATTTTTTTAATCAGTCTAACTGATTAAAAACATGCAGACTAGGAGATCAAGGTCAAGTTGTAAACCTTTGATCATAGAGTTAGTTTTGTTATACGTGAAACTTAATTAGGTCAATCTATCTTATAAATACATGTTGTAATCATTCATTATTATGGATTAGAGGATGAATGCAGTCAATGAGAACATCTATGGATTAGACTGAGAATTTCAAGAAGAAAAACAACAAAAGATGAAATTTGGTTATCAAGAACCAAGAACAAAGGCTACCGAGCAAAAGAGGTATTAATCATATCGCATTAGGTGATACATTTATACATGTGATTTGTAATGTATCTATAATCAAAAATTGTTAGATTGCATACACTCGATTCAATGGGTATTTTTGTCTACATTCTAACAAGTGTAGCAAATAGAACAAATCCTTTCAAGAAAGGTGGATTTAACAATCCTATTGTAAATCTCTTAATCGAGTGCACACTAAACAATTTTGTTAAAGCTCTTAATAGAGTAGACCTTAACCAGTCTCCACATAATACTCCTAACAGGGTAGATCATTAGAAGTGATCAAATTGTAAGCCTTAACCGGCCCCTTCCAATCTACAGATAGTGAAGATTTTGTGGGTGCCATCCCCACTATAGTTTTTACCTTCTAACAGGGGTTTTCTGCATTACCATATCTTGTGTTATGAGTCAATTACTTTCATGAATGTTTCTATGAATGTTTACATGTTTGATTAAGTTTATGAATTGATATATCTTACACAAAGATAGTATAGAACAGATGGTTGGTTATACAATTGATTACACAATGGATAAAGGTTAAATAAGATTTAAAAAAAATAGAGGTACTGATTCACCCCTCCCCTCTTAGTACACACTTCTCATTATTTTTAACAATTGGTATCAGACCTAGCTCTTATTTGGAAAGCTTAAAGACTTAAGAGAAAACATCATACAATGGAGAAGTACAGACTTGACAAAAGTATTGAGAATCAGAAGCTAGAAATGCAGATCTTCTATGAGCAGTATAAAGAAGCCAGAATCAAGATGAGACAACTGTTAGATGAAAGAAAGATTATGGCATCTCATTGTAATGAAGATTACCATGAAGAAGAGATGCTAGATCTATTTGATTCCTCATGATCTATTACAAGCAAAGTATTAGATACATCAGAGGAAAGCATCACAAGCTTAAATAAAATCAATCAACATCTAGTTGGACAAGTAAAATCTCTGCAAATTGGTCAAGAGACACAAATGGTAAGAATGATTGATGTCATGAACAATGATAGACAAGCTGAGAAAGAGAGAACACTAGCTATTGATGATAGAAGGAAGATTACTAAAAAGCTACAAGAAAAAGATTCAGAAATACAAAGACTTACAGAACATCACCATGAGATTACAAATCAGATTATTCTTATGAGTCAAGAGGCAAACAGAATGAATATAGAACTTATTGAAAGAATAGAAGCCATCGGTGAGCTAAGAGAAGAAAATGAAAAGCTAAAACAAGAAGTAAGAATTGAGGAGCATCATAATAAAATTATCAAGAGAGCTAAAGAAAGCAATAAAATAATGGATGATTTTCTTGATGGACAAAGGAGAGCCAATAACAACACCGAATTAGGCTACACCAAGAATGGAGAATCACCCAATCAAGCTTATCCAAAGAATGTCTATGCAAATCCAAGGCCAAGAAAGCTGACATGCAATCACTGTGGAAAGCAAGGCCACACATCAAATGTATGCAGGAGAAAAATGAAAGGTATTCCTAAATCTACATCTTCATTCATAGGAATTTGCTATAAATGTATGGGCACACTACTCTTGGATGCTAGAAGAAGAAGAAGAAAATGCATGGGCACACTACTCTTGGATGCTAGAAGAAGAAAAATCAAGCATGGAAGCCTAAAGGTCAAGAATCTGCCTATCAACCAAAAATATTTGGTAACGAATATGTATGGGATTATAATACTTGACCAAATTGTACAGTATGTGGAATATTTGGTCACATTGCTGCAAACTGTATGAGACAATGGACAAGAAATACTAGAATCTAGACTAACCCCAGAATGACATGTTTACACTATCATAAAGTTGGTCATCTCAAGAAAGACTGTAGAGATCGAATGGTAGAGACCAGCACCTTTGCCAATGGAAACACCATTGAAGACATCAGGAAGATGAGAAACAAAATGTGGAGGAAAGCTACAAAAATTGATGAAGTTGGACTGAGCAATGTAAATGGTGGCACCTTATCCAATGGATCTGGTGACATCACCACCCCCACCTAAGCAGAACAAGTAAGTATGGAACTGCATTATACCAAGTTATATTTTGCATCAGCTCCATTATACATAGTTGAAATGCCAAATTAGCACGATTATAGATGCACTATGGTATTAGTTGTTATGATTCCATGAATTAAATTTCATCGGTCAATACATACCAAAATACATCGATATACATTCAAATTTGAATTTCCTACACTTACCGTGAATCATCGGTTAACACATAAAAGCTAAAGTTGCTAGTGTAAACTGAGATCCGTTGCTAATCATGTGAGTTGACAAAGTTGTTTTCTCCATACACCAAAACCCGTCGGTAAAAGAAACAAGTTAAAAGATTGCCTGAAGCATCGTGTTATCACCAAAAGAGAAGTTGTGTATCACCCCACAACTTCATCTTCACACACTGAGGAGTGGTTGAGCATTAATGACTCAACTTAGGGCAAAGTCTATAAATAGATGATGGAAGGGTTTCATTCTTCACCAAGCGATTTGAGCAAAGCGACCAGAGAAAAACCAGAGCACGAAGGAATAGATTGCAGAATGACTTCAACTTGATTCACAAGCACTCCAAGCATATCATTTATAGCTATAGAGGTTAAAGTAAGTACCAAGCATAAACCGATAACTTTGTTTATCATTTGTGGGAAAGCCCTAATTCAGAATCCATGGCAACCACATCAAGAACCACTAAGCTGAAGAGTATTAAGAAGAAAAAGGTCAATCTTATCAAGAATAGTACCTGTGAGGAACCACATTATACGATATGTCCAGAGGTTTCCTCACAACACAACAATGCTAGAGCATTCTCAAGAATACTAGCAAGGTTTTTGCTCGTCGAAGACATGCGAGCATACATACACTGCAAGATCACAGAGATTGGCGACCTAGAGGTTAAACAAGCTTTCAAGAAGCTATGCAATGATGATGACACTATCAAATAAGAGCACAAACACATCAAAGTAAAAGGTCTCACAAATTCCCTATGGTTCCCAAAGGAATTCAAGACCGAATGGATTTGGTTAGTACTGATTAGGATACATGACCAAAAGTTATGGCTGGATGAGCCTAAACTGATAACACAAGATGTTATACATGTTGTCACCGGTTATCCAATAACCAATAAGGTAAAGGCATTGAAGCACCAGCCTAAAGATGACATTGAGAAGAACACATGAGCTAAATGTTATAGAAGAGGACTTAAGGTATCCACCATTACCAATGATGAACTAAAATTTGGAGCATGTGTCTTAGGATACAAGTTCTTTAAGTCTAGCAGGATGAATAGCATTACATCCGGAGTAGTGGATACAAACTACAAGATTGTCAAGAAGGGAATTCATTTGGATCTGTCAGAACTTCTACTCAAGAAGCTAGAAGAGAGCTTAAAGAAAATAAGGAATGCAAAGTCAAATTCATGTAAGTTTGGTTCACTTATCATGTGCATATTCTTCTACTTCTAATAATATTTTCCATCTATAGTAAATGTACAATAGGACACAACAAGACCAGTAACCATATAGATTAGTGAGTTCATAAAATCACTAGGAGATAATTTTGATTCAGTAATGGATGAATACATTGTTGGATTCAAAGAGAGAATGCAGAAGAGAGTAAGGATCCCTAAACAGTTAATTGAAAATTCAAGACTGATATATATATCATGGTAGACACTGACTTCACCTACATCAAGACAGTTGTACCGAGAACAACATGGCTATCTCCACTTGACTATGAGGTGAGCATAGATCAAGCATCTAATGCAATTGATGCTTTAATAAATGAGCCATTAGATAAAACACAACCCAAGTTTGACACTTATGAAGAAGCCAAAGAAAGAATCAAAATTGGCTTGGTTGTAAAGAAGATAGACATGAAGAAAGACAAGATGGTCAAGAACTTGAAGAAAAGGCTATCGGTTACAGAAGAATAAATAGAAAAGATAGAAGAAACTGAGGGACAGTTACTCGTTAGTAAAGCTAAGAAGAGTGAATCAGAGTCTACAGAGTCAGATACACCATTACCTCCACCAGCTAAGAAGCCTAGGACTATAGTTGTAACAAGGACAACAAGTCAAATAGAAAAGGACACAAGTCCTTCACCATTAAAGAAAGGTCAAGTAAGGACCTATAAGAGAAAACCTCCAACCAAATAGTCCAATGCACCAAAGAGGATAAGGAAGATAATCCTCAATAAAGAATAAATGGAGGACATAAAGCAAGATGAATCTGTCCAAATAGAAAAGACAAAGATTCCTGAAACTATTGATGAGATATGTGAGTTAATTTCAAAAAGAGGCGGCTTAACCGACACCAAGGTAAGAAAGTGGCTAACATTAGAGCCTGATCATCAGAACAAGGTTGAGGAAGCATTGATAAAAGCAATGATAAACTTCAAATATGTACCAATACAATTGGATGACAAAATGCCAAAAGAACTTCAAGATAGATTATCGGAAAGATGGACATTTGCCTTGCACTCTGAGAATGAGATTAGGGAAAGAGCCCTAGTATCAGTCATACCTCCCAAATCAAAAATGGAAGAGATTAAAGAAATGATGAATATTCACTCCAAACGGTTCTCACCGAAGTTGAGAGCCTACCAAGTGCTTCAAGGACATCTACTTTAACTAGAAAGAAAGAGTGAAGCTGAATGGAGAAAGATACTTGACATTACTAAAAAGGATACAAGTCTCGAGCCCCAAATTGCTCTTACCAAAACACAATAGACCAAGGATGATCAGGCTACACAGAGCACCAAATATGTAGCTATCAATGATGAAGATGTTAGAACAGTAGAATTGGACACTACAGGAAAAAAGAATATGGATGTTGTAGATGAGACATGGTCAGACACTACTATGGATAACACCATTATTGACATCACCAATGATCCTTCAAATGAAATTCAGAAAGATGAAGATGTCACTATTGTCAATGACCAAACTAAAAAATAGGACACTACAATTGATGTTGCACTAGTACACATACCAGGACAAATGCCATTATTGATTCAAGAAATCAATATTATCTCACAGAAGGAGAAGACCCCCAAGCCTGATGCAAGCATACCCAAGGACAAGGGTAATAATGAGCAAAAATATATATCCGATGAAAATAAGGACATAACCAATGAACAGAATGTCATCGATGGAGAGCAAAAAGATGGAGATACCACTGAGAAATATGCATAGATGAAAGATGTTGATGAAGTACAAAAAGAGAAAGACGAGAAAGAAAAGACAATTGATATCACGGCAAAGGAAACAAAAGGCGGAGCTACAAAAACACCAAAGGTTGATAAGGAGACATCCTCAGACAATCGGAAGGCAAACACCGAGCAGCAAGAGAAAGGTACAACACCTCAAAAGTCATCAAGTAGCACATCATACCAAGCAGAGAAGCTGGCTATGGTTCCGCATACAGGTGGATCACAAAAGAAGAAGAAGAAAACAAAGAATAACAAGTTGTAAGTCACACTAGATGAAATCATTGAAATACTGAAATGTGAACCAACTACATTAGATTTTGAATCTCTACAAGAATATGGAGAAATATGTCAAAGGAAATCTTTGCAAGAGAAGGTTAAGAAGCAGCACCGAGATTCATTGGTACTAGAGAACACAAGGGACATCTTGAGCCAGATAGTTCCCAAAATAGATGTTGATCACAATGCCCCCATTCTAGATCAACTTGTCGTCCTCACCAAAGCCATCACAACAAAGAATGTTGATGTAGAGAAGGCAATTGAGGAGCGAACAGAACAAAATTTTCAATACAAATTGACAGAAAAGATCAACCAAGAAGTGGCAAAAAATAAGGTAAAGCTTTCAAAGTTATCAGATGAATTAGATCCAATAATTATTGAAGTTGTTTCCTTAATACAAAAGCTATGAACTCTAAAAATTTTACAAAAGATAACAATGACAAGATTGCAAAGATCAAATCTGATCTAACTGCAAGTGCACAAAGTCTAACCACAGATGGAACACCGAAAGAAAGTCAAACTAATTTTAGAGAAAATCGAGCATCAGACATCGAAAGTCAGTTACATCCCAAAAAAAGTAGATCTGACTTCCACGTTAGATAAAACAACTATATTCTATTTATAGAGTCTTAATTTGTTTTAAAACCATTACTTAAGGGACAAGCAACATTATTGTAATTGTTTTAATCATTTTAACTGATTAAAAACATGTAGACTAGGAGATCAAGGTCAAGTTGTAAACCTTTGATCATAGAGTTAGTTTTGTTATACGTGAAAATTAATTAGGTCAATCTATCTTATAAATAGATGTTGTAATCATTCATTATTATGGATGAGAGGATGAATGTATCCAATGAGTACATCTATGGATCAAACTGAGAGTTTCAAGAAGAAGAACAACAAAAGATGAAATTTGGTTATCAAGAACCAAGAACAGAGGCTACCAAGCAACATAGGTATTAATCAATCACATTAGGTGATACATTTATACATGTGATTTGTAATGTATCTGTAATCAACAATTTTTAGATTGAATACACTTAGGTCAATGATTATTTTTGTCTGCATTCTAACAAGTGTAGCAAATAGAAGAAATCCTTTCAAGAAAGGTGGATTTAACAATCCTATTGTAAATCTTTTAACCAAGTACACACTAAATAGTGTTGCTAAAGCTCTTAATAGAGTAGACCTTAACCAATCTCCACATAATACTCCTAATAGGGTAGATCATCAAAATTGATCAAATTGTAAGCCTTAACCGGCCCCTTCCAATCTGTAGATAGTGAAGATTTTGTGGGTGCCATCCACACCGCAGTTTTTACCTTCTAATAGGGGTTTTCTGCGTTACCATATCTTGTGTTATGATTCAATTACTTTCATGAATGTTTCTATGAATGTTTCCATGTTTGATTAAGTTGATGAAATGATATATCTTACACAAAGAAAGTATAGAACATATGGTTGGTTATACAATTGATTACACAATGGATAAAGGTTAAATAAGATAAAAAATTTAGAGGTATTGATTCACCCCTCCCCTCTCAGTACACACTTCCCATTATTTCCAACACTAGCATAGACATCATGTCATGTGACCATATTATTCCAATCCACACTTAATCCCACCAACCACCTTTGGATATCTATGCAATAATGCAAGTGATTTGAGTAATTGATCATTTATATTGTGATTGTTGTTTATCCTTCTTTCAAATTTTTTATATGTGCAGCTATGCATATCATTAAACTTGTAAGATAAGAAGAACAACGCGAAAGCAGACAGAATATAGGCCTTACTTATGGAACCTACTTGTACGAACCTTATTTTTTTGTATACTTCTAAAGGCCCTTTGTAGAGATAAAAATTGATTTTGATCCAATGGATGATATCAATAACACACTCAATAGTAGTCATCAATTTTCATTTAATGATAGAACATTATCACCCATTGACAAATCTTGACTACATTCTTGTGCAACTAGCAACTTTCCACTTTTCATCTATCTGTACAACACCACAATCAATATCCATTACAATCAATATCTATTGTTGATAATTTTTATGGAAATGGGAAATTAAGTAACTTGTAACTGAGTCTTACAGAAATCATGCCTTCATATTGAAAATTAAATATTGGTCCTCCACATGGCAGGATTAGAAAGCATGCACTCATTTTTAGTTAACCTTTAGAGCATCTTTGTTGTAAGTAGAAAAATGCATAAAGAATGGATCTAGAAGGATGATAAAGGTCTTGTATCCATCATTGACTTATTGATTTTTAATTGTGCCATTAAAATTTTGACAAGATCTAGAGAAGCTTGCAACAGTGCAAGCAACTAGAACTGTGGATCTTGTTCAACCTACAACAAGGTTAATTTAATGTAAAATATGGACAATGATGTATAGATAAATAAAATTTGATCTTGGGTCCAAATGTGTAATAAGACAATACATCTTGACTGCCAATTTGGAAAAATATGCAAGGAAAATAATGTAAGTCATAACATGGGCTTACTAAATAGAAATAAAATATGAATAAAAAGACGAGGCTAGAAAACCAATGAGCATAAGGGACATAAAATAATGACTTGATTCATGGAAACTATAATAATAGGTAAAAAAGAATTTGACTAGATAAAGCACATCATCATCAAAAAAACTTGAGGGCCAAACATATTCATGAACAAACCAATGGTGACCAAGTAAACGAGATGGCTAGTAATAATGGGTCGATGATGACAAAATTCTCAATGGCTTACGATGTGACTTGAAAAATCAAAAACCTACTATGACAGGTTAACAAAGAGTTAAAAAATAAAGTGTAACAAAGAGTAAGGTTCAAAGCCCAAGGTTTTGTTTGGTCTAGGGCCTGATTAGTCTCCAAGTGGGAGATTGTTGATATGTGGTGAGATTGATCATGAAAATATTATACACTCATCATGTATCCTCATTAGGGTTTGGGGTCAAGTTAGACCTTGAGTGAGGGTTCAGGGGCAGTAGCCAACAAGGAAAAAAATTTAGGGTTAGGATTATTTTTTTTAACTACCCTGTAAACTACCTCAAAATGCTTGATAAATAAGTGGTTGTGTGATGTGAGATCATCAGATTGTGATTTTCTCTTCGCTACATAATTAGATAACTGTACGGTTTTTTCTCTGGTGGATGTATCCCATATTGAGTGCACCATGTTAAATCTCTATGTTATTTTATTTTTTCTTTCTTATTTATGTATCTTAATATTGTTTATTGCTCATATTTTCTTAAAACCCAAACAATTGGTATCAGAGCAATGCATATTTCAATGATTTGGCAGGAAATTTCAAATTTGAGTGAGCAAAATAACAGAGGAAGGAAGATAGAAATGACAGAGGAAGGCATGCTTAAGGTTGATAAGTTCAACAACCAAAACTATCAGTTATGCAAGATGCAAAACCAATTAGTATGTCTTTTCCTAGTCATTTTAAATTGTCTAAGGAGATGAGCCCCAAGAAACAAGAGGATATGGCATACATGTCTAAGGTTCCATACTCTTCAATAGTTGACAACTTGATGTATGTCATGGTGTGCATTAGGTCAGATATTGCACATGTAGTGGGAGTTGTGAGCAAGTATATGAACAATTATGGAAAAGAGCGTTGGAATGCAGTAAAGTGGATTCTTGGGTATTTGATAGGTACAACCACTTAGTCATTATGTTTTGGAAGCATTCATTCCACTTTACAAGGCTATGTTGATTCATATTTAGTAGAATATATTGATAACAAGAGGAGCACTATAGGGTATGTTTTTACTATAGGTGGCACTGTAAAAAGCTGGATTATCATATTGCAAAAGGTTGTAACACTTTCAACAATAGAAGCATAATATGTTGTCCCTACAGAGGTTATTCATATTTCAAAGAAATCAACCCTTCACTCTAAGACCAAAAACATATAGCTTTGGTACCATTTCATACACTTAGTTTTAGAGGATGGACAATTGAAGCTAGAGAAGGTACACATTAGCAAGAATCTTGTAGATATGTTGACCAAGGTAGTCACTCAAGAGAAATTGAATTCCTGCTCCATTTTTATTGGCCTTCAATCTTGATCATAATGGAAATGAGAACCAGTCAAGTCCAGGTGTGTTAAATCTCTATGTTATTTTATTTATATCTTTCTTATTTCTGCGTTATCTTAATATTGTTTATTGCTCATATATGCTTAAAAAGGTTTTAAGAGCTAGGGCACAAGGCTTAGGTTTTTAGAAAAATCCCTATCTAGCAAAGAAAAAGCACTAAAATACAGGCAAAATTTACCAGTCCCAATAAATACCATTTAAAATTTGGCTATGGAGATAGCCACCCAAGATCTAGAGGCCTAATGGAAGGCACAAGAACAAGATAAGATCAATAATGACAAGAATAAATTGTATTCTTGTCAAGAATATAATAGAATGTAATCAATGGAATGAATTGTTGGAAAATGGTCAGCGCTCCCCTCGGGATTCATCGCAAGGGACTAACCACCTCCTGTGGATTCTATAAGTCTAGTGGTTTTATTGGGCATTGATAGGTCAATCTTTTTGTACAATGATAACTACAATTGTAACAAGTGGTATCAGAGCTTGGTCATAGGTTTGAATCCCCTTTGGTAACGCTGAGGGGGAGATTGTTGGAAAAATGGCCAGCGCTCCCCTCAGGATTTGTGACAAGGGACTAACCACCTCCTGTGGATTCTATAAGTCGAGTGGTTGTATCGAGCATTGATAGGTTGATATTTTGGTGCAACAAAAACCACACTTGTAACATGAATATACATAGGAGACCCTTGGTTAAGTAGGCCAAGGTGAGACATAGGAAGGCATAAGATTATGAAAAGTGGCTAAATCTTATGACATGATACATAAAGTGATTACTTATCACCCACATACAATGGAAAAGTGATAGTATGATTATGTCCACTAAAGGTGGATCACCCACCTAAGATTTAAAAATGATAATATGATAAGTCCAGTAAAGGTGGAGAAGTTCCTATGTGGTCCCTACGTAAACTTAAGCAACATTAGTGTTTAAGACCTAGGAGACGCACTTACTAGGTACGACACTTAAACACACCAACATGAATAAATATCGAGTACTTCTCAAGAAATAAGGAAAAAGGAGCCATGACAACAATAGCTATAGCTTGTCTATAAACCACTGGAACATTGTGACTCGTTCCTTAGTTTAGAGAAACCTTTGCGATTAGGTCCATTCCAACATACCCAATTTGCAGCCACATCATGCCTATCTATGGTTTTAATATCACAAACATATCCATCCACTTCCCCATTGAAAATCTTAATTAATGGAGTTCTAAAATATTTATTCCCTGTCAAACATAATACTAATAGTTATAGATTAGTTAAAATTTGATCTATAAATTAAAAATTTAGCTATAACCAACACACACCTCATTGTATAAATAGAACAAGTTTTCCCTAATAATTAGAGGAAGGGGTTCAATTATTATTCATGTTCCAATAATCATTCATTGGATTTTACTAATTGAAAACCGATGAAAAAATCATCTAGTGGACCAATAGCCACCTATTAGTATAACAACTAGTTGGAAAGAACCACTAGTAATTAGATTAATTGTGCAATTTATTGTTAGCAATTGTGCAACTTTATTGTTACCAATGAAGCACTGATTCTAGGGAATTTGTGCATAAGTATTTGATCAATTGTGCAAAATTTATGGGGGGCAAAGCAAAAGATTAACGGGGCAATAGAGAATATGTATCATACATTAACTCAAAATGACCACTTTTTTTATTCTTGAGTGCATAAGGAATCCCACTGGCTAACTACACAGAAGCCAAAAAAGAAGAAGCTATAAGCACTTAAAGTTGCATAAAATCATCAAAATCCCATGTACCTTTTAAGAACTTAATCATCTTAAGATGCTTAAGTTAATTATAAGGACTATTGATACTTGTCCCCTATTCATCATTTTTAATAGAAATGAAAAATATAAATATTATCAAATATTTTATTTTAAAAATATGTAATATTTAAATACACTGAAACAAAATATTAAATTTAGGCAACATGAATCAATCACTTATTCAATAACAAAAAGTATGGCATGATTTGTTATGTGTTTGTATGTTTTGCACATTCTAATAGAAGATGATTATTACTTTTCCTTAGAATAATAATAAAAATATAAAAAATTATTGAAAAGGTTGTCCTTTAATCAACAAGGATGATATTATGTCATGTCATTTATTATAGTATTTTTTTAAGAAATGTTTTATGATTTTGAGAGTACGTGTTTCATATTATCTCTCAAAGTATAAATTATTTAAAGATAAAAGTAAATGTATTTAACTTAGAATATTTTTTCATATATATATACATAACTTCAATCATAACAAACTATTTATTTAAGATAAAAGCCAAAGTTATTCAAAATATTATAATCATCTGATAATGGGATGACACATGGATGAGTAGGAGAGCATTTGGAGTGTAGTGCAAGAAGAAATGTATATTGCTAAGTGGATGCGGAAATTTGAGATGATGTATAAAAATATTTGGGCAGAGGAAACATATTTGACCCCTATTTTGTCATACTTTATGAAATCTACACCCACTAAAAAGATAAATTTAGACTCCAATTACATGTTGCCACATTTCACTACAATTATAGAAATGGAAGTTCTCAAAGAAATAGAGGAAATTAAATAAGAGGATTAGGCACTTAGTTTTGAAAATTAGGATGAAGAGTTAAGGGTGTTAAAAGTTGTATAGATTTTATTTATAGATTTTACTTTTACTCTATAAGATGTTTAAGGCATAGAATAGATGTTGAATATTTAATAGGTTGAATTATGTTGTGTAAGATCATTTTTAGATTTTGTGAATTTTTTTAATGTATACATGTATTCTAAAGTTCATAAGATTGAACTTCTTAGTTATAGACTATTGAAATTAATTGTCACTTTTTTCTTTTATATTTTCTATTTTTTTATAATTAGTAGTATTATAAAATAATTTGGGAAGATCGATGTATTGAAGGGTTGTGTTGTCTTAGGTTGCCGCCTTGATGAGATTGAATTATTGTTTATGAAGGAATATCAAAGATAACAATCTTATCTAAGTAGGTGTCCTAGATAAATTGATGTAGAATCAAATGTATTTTAGTTCTCTAAAATAAAACAGAAAGGAATAAGGGTGTGGAAACAATTGTTGATCTAATCTTTGAGGAGAGGTATGTGCAAATAAATTAAATCTTTTTGGTTACATGGAAAATATAAAACCAAAATTATACCAAAAACTAGATTTGTGTAGGAGAAGTCCTTTCAAGAAGAAAAAAACTCATACCCAAAAGCATGAACCAATAGTTTTATCAACAACAAATATTACAATACAATCATAAGAATGTACCCTTACAAAAGTATCACCAACAAGAAATTTTAGCAACATAACAATATTTGCAAAACTCACTATCTAACATCCATCTCAAACACATAATCAATGGAAGAGGCAATATGTGAAACCATAAAATGTTAATTAGAAAGGCATTAATTAAAACCACAAAAAATAGGTGCCTAAAGCCCTAGTTAAAAAGCTAATCCACAAATCCCAAGATAAATCCATGGAAGAAAAAAAAAATGCATATTCCTTCCACCTACCATAAGATGTTCTAACATAGATACCAACTTTGATGCTCCATTTGACTCTATTATCTCCATCTGAGATGCCTTATTCCATGTCATAACACATAGCATAAATTGGTCACCAAGTACAACTCATCCTTATAGTTATCTTATGCATCATGAATGTTCATATAGCTTTTTCAATGTGGGCGGACCAACCTTCAAAAGTTGTAATTTTCGGTCCAGGAGGATGATTGATCCCCAGAAACTAAAGAAAAGTGGTTACAAACCACTTTTGAAAAATCAAGGAAAAAATGACTTTTATGTCCACATTTTGAGTTATTTTTCTCTAAAGCTAAAAAATTACAATTTTTGTGCTCATAATATTATGATGTAAGGTTGAGACACTTTTCCTAACAGAGTTTTTCCTAGAATGGTTATCATATATAAATTAATGCAACATTGAATAACTTTTAACACTAGTACATAATAATTGATGCATATTCAATGCCTTTTAATACTGGTACATAATAATCAATCACGAAAATATGTACTAAGTTTGTTCATAACAACTAGTGAAATAGGAAAGAGTCAAGATGATTTGAGTTTGAAATTTTAGATTTTAGAAGTCAATTATACATGGTGTAGGAGTGATCTCATACACCATGAGAGAAATCTAGGACAAGAAGGTGTGAGTGTGAATATAGAAAATTAATGAAAGGTATGGGTGCAATATTGATATAAGAAATGACTAAAAACTATGAGTATATATGATTACTACAAAAATATATGAGATAATTCCTTTCAAGAAGAAGAAAAAACTCATACCCAAAAGCATGAACCAGTAGTTTTATCAACAACAAATATTACAATACAATCATAGGAATGTACCCTTACAAAAGTATCACCAACAAGAAATTTTAGCAACATAACAATATTTGCAAAACTCACTATCTAACATCCATCTCATACACATAATCAATGGAAGAGGCAATATGTGAAACCATAAAATGTCAATTAGAAAGGCATTAATTAAAACCACAAAAAATAGGTGCCTAAAGCCCTAGTTAAAAAGCTAATCCACAATCCCAAGATAAATCCATGGAAGAAAAAAAAATGCATATTCCTTCCACCTACCATAAGATTGTTCTAACCTAGATACCAACTTTGATGCTCCATTTGAATCTATTATCTCCATCTGAGATGCCTTACGCCATGTCATAACACATAGCATAAATTGGTCACCAAGTGCAACTCATCCTTATAGTTATCTTATGCATCATGAATGCTCATATAACTTTTTCAATGTGGGAGGACCAACCTTCAAAAGTTGTAATTTTTGGTCCAGGAGGATGATTGATCCCCTCCTTTTTTAATTATAGAAATTAAAGGAAAGTGGTTACAAACCACTTTTGAAAAATCATGGAAAAAATGACCTCTATGTCCACATTTTGAGTTATTTTTCTCTAAAGCTAAAAAATTACAATTTTTGTATTCATAATATTATGATGTAAGGTTGAGACACTTTTCCTAACAAAGTTTTTCCTAGAATGGTTATCCTTATAATGTGTGGCACTTTTCGTTCTTAATCATATATAAATTAATGTAACATTGAATAACTTTTAACACTAGTACATAATAATTGATGCATATTCAATGCCTTTTAATACTGGTACATAATAATCAATCACTAAAATATGTATTAAGTTTGTTCATAACAACTATTGAAATAGGAAAGAGACAACATGATTTGAGTTTGAAATTTTAGATTTTAGAAGTCAATTCTACATGGTGTAGGAGTGATCCCATACACCATGAGAGAAATCTAGGACAAGAAGGTGTGAGTGTGAATATAGAAAATTAATGAAAGGTATGGGTGCAATATTGATATAAGAAATGACTAAAAACTATGAGTATATATGATTACTACAAAAAGATATGAGATAAGGCCAAACATGTGGTGAGTATGTGTGAATGGGAAATATAGATAAATGATTAGAGAATACAATCAATTTTAGCAAGAGTTGGCCATTTTTCAATATATATAACTAGAGACATTCTATTAAAATAGGTCCAAGATAATGGGAATTGACACATGTATGCAAATTTCTATTACATTTTGTCCCACTTTGAGGTGCATATGAATTCTAAAATGAACATATATATTAAAATATACAAACACTCATAAATATGCATGTAAAGTAATATATTTAGACATAAAAGTATATGATGTCCATGTAAAGTAATATATATTCAACTACATGTCTACATGTGTTCTTTCTCCTTGGATTGTGCACTCCATGAGAGCTTGCAACATAGAAAAATATAGGCAATGAGTAGCTTCTATCATGAAATCAAATATATGCACACCTACAAATTGATTTTACTATTTACAAAGATAAAATAAAGAGAAAGGTGAGAATAGGGTTCTAATATTATTCCTATAAAAAAGTGATGATAATCCTTCATGTTGTATGGTGGTAGAAGGATTGTATATGTGTATGGTGGGAAAAAGGAAATGTAAGATTGGAAAAGGATGTAATAGGTTTTGGTTATGTTTATGATGTGTTGATTTCCTTAATTCCCTTAAACCTACTTTACATTTAATTGAAGTTTGTATTGAAATGTGTATTAAGAGGAAAGTAAGACATTCCACCTTTATCCTCAAATGCACAAATGAAAGATCCAAGTTGATCAACCCAAAAGAGGGATTAATACACAAATGAATCAACTATTTGGAAATGAAAACAAGGAGGGAGATCTTAAATTCTATTAATTGACATTGTAGATATGATATATGACAGTAATTTAAAAGGATGAGAAGAAGAACCAACCTTAAATAATTGTAGATCTGGAAAATGTTGTTTTCTAAGGTCTGTAGACTGTTTCTAGAAAATCTGAAGTATGATCCAGAAGCGGAACACAGAGATGAACAAAACCTAGAAATATTTTTCCAATCCAACACTGTCTTATGAAAAAGGTTAACCTTGACCCACAAATGTCACCCCTGACCCAATAATGTCGACCCTGACCTGCACAGCGTCGACATAAAATATGTTCGCAAAGCCCAAAAGAAAGCCGAAAAGGGTATTCAGATCTGAGTCCAAATCTGTAGTCCCAAACCTGTACCTGCAAGAAAAATATGTTTGTTTGTTGTGGGGGAGGGGTTTTCCTTAGTCAAACCCCGATTTAGGAATTAACCTTGAAATCAATAAAGTATAGAATGCTAGAAAGTAGTAGAATTGAATCTAAGAATGAAGCTATAATATTGAATAGATATGCAATGTAATTCAAATGTAAGCAAGTATGTAAATATGAAATCTTGGACTCAATAAAAACCATAAACCTCCATGATTGTATTCTTTGAATCCATCTTGAAGAAGTAATGAAAGAGTCTTGAGGATGCACAAAGGATCTTGAAGGAAGTTCACACCACCATGATGACTAGATCTAGGGTTTGAATGATGAATCTTGAATGCTTGAACCTAATCCCTTCAAAGGCATGAAAGCTTGAATCCTTGATATTCAATGGAGAAATTGACTTCTTGACAGGAAGACTTGAACACCTTGAAAGCTTGAAAACATGTAGAATAATGGATGTTTGAACTTTTTGCTTGATGACACTTAGAATCTATCGCTTAGAGAAAATGAGAGAGAAAGCTTCCTTTTATATGAAACTAGGGCACAATCTTATAAGGAGGCCGACATAGGAGAATTAAATTCCATTTAGAGCCTTTACCCCTAGGAGAGGAACTAATTTAAATATAATTTAGGAATCACCGCTTCGGAACCCAAAATAGCCGACTCAGAATCAGGAAATAACTTTTTGCAAATACCGACATCTGGAAACTGTGGGACCCTAAGATTTGAACCCTGGGTCAAGGTCAAGGTCAACCTTGACCTAGGTCAGGGTCAAGGTTGACCTTGACCTAGGTCAGCTTCGAGGTTGACATAGACCCAAAAATTTGACCCTGACCCTGAGGTCAAAGACCTCATATCTGCAGTCCAGGATGCCAAAAACTAGATGGAAAGAACTGGAAAGAGAGGCAGAACAGGGGGAAAGCCAGGTCAAAGTTAGGAACCCATTCAAGGTGTTTGATATGACCCCAAAAAACCTACTTAGAAGGCTAAACTATTCTACCATGGAAGTGCTTTCATTTTCCGACTATACATTTAGCCCCCACTTTAGCAGGAGTATAGAAATCAAACATGCTCACAATAAAGTTAGAAGAAAGACACTGGTGGATCGCAACAAAGTAGAATATCACTAAGTCAAGGACATGAGACCCTATTCCAAGGATTATTACTCAACATACATACATAAATATATTAAAGTAAAGAGAAATCAATCATAACAAACATACATGATTACATAAGCAAGACCAGAGCAACACTATAGATAACATAGCTTCGTGATCTAATCCTACTAGAATGAAATCGAAGAGAGAGAAAAAAAAGTGATTACCTCACCTAGTAAGATGCCCACCCTACTATGAATCACCAAGGAGGGAGAGCCCAATATGTTCACCCATAAACTGTACTTGTAATTGTAAATGCGTCTTCTGACAGCTTTTAAAATATCCATAGATCCACATTCTTGTATCACTATGAAATATAAAATGCGTGTCCATTCAGGATTTAGCAACTTATGTGCTTTACCTTTTGAGGATTTAGCATATTGTAAAATAAAATGGTGTGTATCTCTTCAATATTTAGCAACTTATGTGCGTTACCTTCCGAGGATTTAGCATATTGTAAAATAAAAGGGTGCGTATCTCTTCAGGATTTAGCAACTTTTGTGCGTTACCTTCCGAGGATTTAGCATGCTGCGAAATGTAAATCAATATAAATTATAGTACAAGGGAGACCCTTTATATGCCCCCCTCCTTATCATGACTACCCACTAGGCAGGATAAGGAAGAGAAAAGACGATACCTACTTCACAAGGTAAGGAGATATCTAGCTTAACAACAATGTATACCATATTCTTAGCGAAGAGCCTTGACCCTTACATCCAAGAGCATAGATAATTGTGAAATGGATATGTCACTTATGGAAAAAGGATCCTCAAAAAGGAAGATATCTTATCAACAAGATCTTCACCATAGAGGAGTGCTTAGGATAAAATTTCATCTTCTAAAGAAAAGAGGGACCAAAGATTCAATCAACAAGCCCCCTATAATCAAGAGGAAGAGGAATCTCAGAATGAAGGAAGAAAACTCTAACCCAAAGCAAGAGCAAGAATTTATAAAGAACATAATTTGCACAAATAAAGAGGAGGTGATGACCCAGGACAATCACCTCTCAAATAAGAAGGTATCGATGGCCAAAACACAAATCTTTATAAAGAAATAATTTTGTAAAATAAATACATGCCACTAAGCTAAGGAAAGTAGATCCTTAAATAGAGGAAAAAGAAGAATACCTTGCCCCCCAAGTGTGAAGGCAAGGGATATATCAAATTATATCAAGAGATTTTATAGCAAAGAGATATCTTTATAAAACAAATGTCCTAAAAAAATATCATGACTGATTTATAGGGATAGAATATAGAAAGAATACCAATTAAACTCAAAACAAAAGGTATACTAAGAGTAAAATGGATCCTAGAAGACTAGAATAAGATACCTCTTGCCCCCTAGTGAATAGACAAGAGGAGAAATGCAATCTAACTTGTAGAAGAATGAGGGGAATGCCCTATGTCAAAATTATGAAGAAATTGTAATACTGCACGGGAATGAGATATAATTCCCAAGGCAACTCTTTCTCTAACATATAGCTTGGAATGCACACAATCAGCAAGTAAATTTTTATTACTATAATGAAAAGGAAATTTATATTTAGAGAGAGCATTTCTCAGAATGGGTTTGAAGATTTCTTTCTTGGAATTCATTAACTAGACATACACCTTTTTAGCCACATCTTGAGGAGTATCAGGGTGATCTAAGGTAGGTGTTGGAAGAAGAATATGAAGAGGAGGGTGATAGTTAAGATCAGCTACCTCAAATTGAGAAGGCGGGAATCCTATACCATGCATATTTTTTTTAGGAGACACATGAATCGGGTTTTTAATGCCATGTTCATTAACACCAAGCTCTAAACCCTTATAACCTTGTTTATCAACCATAGTATATCCGGTAGTGTATCTATCTTGTAAAGATTCTATAGGAGGTGATTGATTATTGTGTCATGAGAAAATGTTGTGTAAGGTGGAATGATGGTTTTAGGAGAAGTTTCTTGGGATTTTCCTTTAATATTATCATGGACTGGATAAGAAGGGGAAGGTAAATCTAGGAATTCTTGCACATCCTCATCTTGTACCATAGTTTGAGCGTCAACAAAAGTGTTAGAAGAACTAGGGATGGAAGATGGAAGAATAGGAGTAGGAGTATTAGGAATTGGATTAGGAAGGTTAGGAGGAAGATTAGGAAGATTAGGAAATGGTGTATCATCTACCAAATTCTTCACATAATCCAAAAGAGTAATGAGTCCATTACACACATTCTTAATAGAAGTTTTAGAAGTAGGGAGACTAGTATTGGTCAATCTCATAATGGTATAAGCAAGCGCACCATGAAGAGTGAGGAATGTAATAAAATGGAGGATAGTCTCATACACATCATAAGTACTATAAAGAGAAGCTAAGAGAAGAATAATGAGAAAAATAGCCATACACCAAAAGAACTTCATAATGGATGAAATGCAAGAAGTGGTTTTGTATTTTTATGAAGATTTATTTGAATTTTTATTTTTGTATTTTAAGATGCAAGTTTCTTATCTAAAATGTAAATCTAACACCAAAGAGAAGGAGTTGTCTATCGCAGGTTCACCAAAATGTATATTGGCGAAAAAGGGGAATGTAAGATTGGAAAAGGATGTAATAGGTTTTGGTTATGTTTATGATGTGTTGATTTCCTTAATTCCCGTAAACCTACTTCACATTTAATTAAAGTTTGTATTGAAATTTGTATTAAGAGGAAAGTAAGACATTCCACCTTTATCCTCAAATGCACAAATGAAAGATCCAAGTTGATCAACCCAAAAGAGGGATTAATACACAAATGAATCAAACATTTGGAAATGAAAACAAGGAGGGAGATCTTAAATTCTATTAATTGACAATGTAGATATGATATATGACAATAATTGAAAAGGATGAGAACAAGAACCAACCTTAAAGAATTGCAAATCTGAAAAATGCTATTTTTTGAGGTCTGTAGACTATTTCTGGAAAATCTGAAGTATGATCCGGAACTGAAATGCAAAGACGAACAAAACCCAGAAATTTTTTTTTGATCTAACACTATCTTATGAAAAAGCTCAATCTTGACATACAAATGTCACCCCTGACCCAATAATGTCAACCCTGACCTGCACAGCGTCGACATAAAATATGTTCGTAGATACTGAAAGAAAGCCAAAAAGGGTATCCAAATCTGAGTCCAAATTTACAGTCCCAAACCTATACGTGAAAGAAAAAGAGGTTTGTTTGTTGTAGGGGAGGGGTTTTCCTTAGTCAAACCCTGCTTTAGGTATTAACCTTGAAATCAATAAAGTATAGAATGCTAGCAAGTAGTAGAATTGAATCTAAGAATGAAGCTATAATATTGAATAGATATGCAATGTAATTCAAATGTAAGAAAGTATGTAAATATGAAAGTTTGGACTCAATAAAAACCATAAACCTCCATGATTGTATGCTTGGAATCCACCTTGAAGAAGTAATGAAAGAGTCTTGAGGATGCACAAAGGATCTTGAAGAAAGATCATACCACCATGATGGCTAGATCTAGGGTTTGAATGATGAATCTTGAATGCTTGAACCTAATCCCTTCAAAGGCATGAAATCTTGAATCCTTGATCTTCAATGGAGAACTTGAATGCTTGAGAGGAATACTTGAACACCTTGAAATCTTGAAAACATGTAGAACAATGGATGTTTGAACTTTTTGCTTGATGACACTTAGAATCTATCGCTTAGAGAAAATGAGAGAGAAAGCTTCCTTTTATATGAAACTAGGGCACAATCTTCTAAGGAGGCCAACATAGGAGAATTAAATTCCCATTAGAGCCTTTACCCCTAGAAGAGGACCTAAGTTAAATATAATTTAGGAATCACTGCTTCAGAACCCGAAACAACCGACCCGGAAGCGAGAAATAACTTTTTGCAAAGACCGACATCTAGAAACTGTGGGACCCTGAGATTTGAACCCTGGGTCAAGGTCGAGGTCGGCCTTGACCTAGGTTAGGGTCAAGGTCAACATAGACCTAGAAGGTCGACCCTGACCCTAAGGTCAAAAACCTCATATCTGCAGTCTAGGATGCCAAAAACTGGATAGAAAGAAGTGGAAAGAGAGGAAGAATAGGGGGAAAGCCATGTCAAAGTTAGGAACCCATTCAAGGTGTTTGATATGACCCTAAACCACCTACTCAAAAGGTTAAACTAGTCTACCATGGAAGTGCTTCCATTTCCCGACTATACAATATGATATATCAAACATTTTCATGTCTTAAGATTACAACCCATATAGAAATTATGATGATTTTCTATGTAGCAACTAGTGATTATTTGTAATCTCAACATAAAAGTTTTAATGACACAATATGCTCCCTTTGAATTGTCATAAAAGGAATTGGAGGATAGGATAAAGAACACATAAAAATTAAATGTAATCCTAAGTGAATCATAAACACATATATCATTTTAAGTGATAAGTATCATAATTACATCATGTAAAAAATAATACATCATGGAATAAGTATTACTCAGATAAACTAGAGAATTATAAAGGTTTTGATAGGAAAATATTGATATTTATGGGGTTTTATTCTTGATTGTTAATACTTTATGTGTTCGTTGTCACAGCTAGTAGTTGTCATTTCACCAAAATATCAACATTTTAATGCCCGATATAACCACTAGACATATAGAAGACACATGAGGTGGTTAATCCATGTCACAAACCACCATTGTGCTAACCAATCAAGGAGACCAAGGGTGTAATGAGTCTTTCTCACCATTGTAACAATCCCCCCAATGCAAGCGCAGGGTTTGAACCTATGACCAAGATATGATACCACTTGTTAGTCCTATTTAAGGCACTGAGAGGGGGGGGTGAATCAGAGAAACCACAAATCTACAAAATATTTTAATGTATCCTATCTTGTGAGAGTAAAAACATGTCATACCAGTTGATCTCCAAGGTCTTGAATTTCCTCTACTTTTCCTCAATCTGAAGTTGACATCCATATGACCATAGTTGGGACAATGTGAACAAGTAACATCCCACTGGTTCCTATTTAAATAAGGACTCTGGTGGTTGTTTTGTGACCATTGATTGTTCATCCTTGTCATGAACTCATTAGCTCTATGGACATATTTGTTGAAACTATAACAATAACCATTAAATGTTACATGTCTAACATCAAATGTTCCAAATCTAACATTTCATCTATATACATTAGTTTCATGTCCAACCTTATGACAATTAAAATAAACTGGTTTGCAGGGTTTCTTACCATAATTCCTTTGATTCACCTTAGGTGGAGATTTGACATCTTGTATGGCCTTCTTGGTACTAGAAGATTCACCAATTTCATAACTTGTGTAACCTAATCCATGGCTCTCTCCATGAATTCTCTAATTCTTTAGTTGTTCATCAAGTTTTGTAGTACTTTCATTGAATTCTTGAGTAAATCATTTCCGGCCTTCAACTCACCTTTCAGTTGCTCATTTTCTTTTTTAATATTTTCATTCTCTCTTAGGGATTCTTGATTATATTCATTTATCTCATGTAGATGTGCATGCAATGTACCAACTTCTTGTTCAGATTTGAAGATCTCATCCACCTTGGCTTTTAGGGCTTCATCTTTGACTTTTAGTGCTTTCTCTGCAATTTTCCTTGCTTCTTTTGCAATCTTCCTTGCTTCCATCTCTTCACCCATTTTGATTGACAAAGATTCTAACTCTCTCTTGATGTTCTTCTTGTCCTAACTCAACTACTCATTTTCCAAGGACATTGATTCCAAGGCATCTTTAGATTCCTCAAATCCACTTTGTTCAGATAGTTGTTCAATTTTCTCACACAAGTTCATGTCTCTTTTCTCTTGACTGTTGGATTTGTTCTTTTAGCCTTTCAATGAATTTCTCAGTATCTTCAAGTTCATTCCCAAGTTTCCTTTGATATTTTAAACCCTCCATATTTGCCTTAAGGATCTTCCCTAAGTTGTTAGGCTTCTTCAAGGGAACTTGGCTATGATACCACTTGTCATAACTAGCGGTTGTCGTTGCACCAAAAGATCAACCTATTAATGTCTGATATAACCACTAGACATATAGAAGACACATGAGGCATTTAAGTCATATCACAAACCACTACTGCACTGAATAACAAAGGAGACCAAGGGCACAATCATTCTTTCTCACCATTGTAACAATCCCCCAACACAACTACAGGGTTCAAACATGTGACCAAGCTTTGATACCAATTGTTAGTATTATAAGGTATTGAGAGGGGAGTGAATTAGTGCAACCAAATATCTACAAAAAAAATTCATAAAATTCCAAAGAAACCAATATGAAAAGGTAAAAGTAACATAGAAGAAAAGTAAAACATGCATCCACAAATGCAACACAACGAATCCAAGATTTTTTCTCCTGGAAACCCTTGGTTAGAGAGAAAAAACTATGGTGGGAATTAGTACCCACGAACCTCACTACTACAGTAATAAGATCTGCCATGTTAGGAGCATTACATCACCCTATTAAGGGTATACCCGGTTAAGAGTATCTATAACTCGGTACAAGATTATTACAACAGTCTTGTTAAGAAATACTCAATTAAGAGATTTAAAACTCCTTCTGAGAGTCACCCTGTTAAAGGATTTAATCTTCAAACCTATTAGGATCCCGCATACCCTATTAGGAGTAACCTAGTTAAAGGATTTTGATCCTAAGCATGTTAGAACTTTCCTTGAGTAGAAAGCTCAAAGAATGACTTGATGATGGCACCTTCTACCTGACAAATCTGCTTATGTATTCCTAACTATGTTGTTATGATCTTTAACACCTCTAACACACTTTTGTAATTTGCCTTCAATGATCACAATCACCACACCATGGATTAACAACCATAACTGAATGAGTTTACATCCTTTTATATACTTTTTCATGTTTATCATAAACCCTAAAATGTATTACAAGTCAGCTCCAAAAATACACTCAAATTACATAAGTGATCATGCCAACATAGGAAATTGAAATCTTCAATGTCGGCCCTCAACAATATAATTCAAAAATAAATCAAACATTGACGGATAATTGACTGCTACCTCGATTTAATCAATTTGACTAGACCGGTTGACTATTCTTGTCGATATTGCTGATGATTGACTCAAATCTCCATGTGCACTCCTAATCTTCTTGAGCGATCAGAGACATAAGTAAACATGACTTTGTATATACTTCCTAACTAATCACACCATCTGAAAATTCAATATTATCATTGCTCCTTGAAATTACCAATATTGTATGTATTATCACCAATACAGGGAACACTTAGAAAAATCCTCATGCAATCAACTTCATCACTGGTATATCAGATCTAACCTATGAAATAGAATTGATGCTAGCAATGACAACACAAAAACATCCACTACATGATCTACTACATGATCATCTTCATCATATGCCAACAATCTCCCCCTTTGGCATTGATGGCAACACTTAGGAAAAATTGCTAAGTGTCTAACTATGCAAAAATGAAATCAATCAAGTACAGAGCTTCAATAAAAAATAACTCCCCCTAAGGTAATTACAAATAGATCATGCAATTACATGTAACATATTGCATTGTTAAATCTATACTACTCCCCCTTAGAAATACTGAGCCAATTTTTTTCACTCTATATTATTCCCCCTTTGACATAAATGACAAAGGTATTACAATACATGATAAGTATCTTCCCATGTATCATATATGCAAGCTCTTCCAGATAATCTACAGTATATATATCAGGAGATTCTAAGGCATGCTTTGCCTCCTTGACTCCTTGCTACAAGAAATCCATCTTGGGTATCAGTAGACTTAGTAACTCCATTAAAATTGCAATCCTCTTTTCCTGGTCATTCCTATAAGCCTTAAGAGATTATGATTAATGATACTTACTTCAGCTCCAAAGTTTGTAACAGAACCATTTATAGGGTCAAAATTTTTTACCAATAACCTTATCTCATGTTGATCTTCACATCTTTTTCTATCTATGTCCTTCAAACAATGTGAAAAGTCAAAGATTGAGGTGAGAATCTTACCACCTTCTTTTTGAGCTTCCTTGACCATGTTCACTGCCATTGTTAAAGTATTTATATCAAGTGCAATTGATTGAACCAATTTTTCTGACCTTTTCCTTTCATAATCTCTCTCTTCCCTCATTATTACAACATCCTCTAAAATTTGCATCTGTTCACCTATAGCTATGACCAAATGACCTAATTTCTCTATCAGTGTGGCTTTCTCATCATATTTTACCTTAGGAACTAAGTCAGAGAATATGTCTCTTGTAGATAGTATAACTTGTGCCTCATGTTTCATTTTCTTCTTCTTTTCTTCAGAATTAATAGCTAGAGAAATGTCAATAATCTCTTTAGGGCTTGTGGTACTTAAATCTATTTGCCCTTGAATATAAGGTATACCATCTTCATCCATATCAACAATGTTATGCTTAATAGAAGACATAGACTAAGAAGTACTTACCTTATCTTTCTCCTTGTTTGTGGTCTTCACCTGTTGTTCATTACCACTCGTAGCCTCCATCATTGGTACCTATTGTTTTTTTTGGTCATTTGCAGGTGTGTTAGTATATTTATCATTGGTCACATCCTGATAGGTTCCTCTGTTCTTGGGATTTTCTTCTTATTGCTCTTGTGTATCATTTTGTTCCTCAAGTACATCCATAATAGGAACATCATCTATAGTATCCAAGGTATCCTTGGGCTCATCAGGAATGTCATCAAGTGTAATCTTTACTCCATTTATGGTCCACCCTTCATCAGTATGAGCAACCACTTCCACTTTCTCATTCTCCTCTCCTTTCTCCTGGTCCTCTTCTACTTCTTCATGTTCTTCATTCTTCTTCTCCTTGACAAGACCTAAGTGCTTCTTCAAAATTCTCTTTGTCTCATCTTGTACGGACTAAGACTCACCAATAAACAATCTTGTCAACCTAGTCTTATTTTTAAATTCCTTTAATATACTTTTTCAAGTTTATCATAGACCCTAAAATGTATTACAAGTCAGATCTAAAAATTGATTCAAATTACATAAGCAATCGTGCCAACATAGGAAATTAAAACCTTCAATTTTGGCCCTCAACAATACAATTCAAAAATAAATTGAACATTGACAGATAATTGACTGCTACCTCAATTTAACCAATTTGACTAGATCGGTTGATTGTTCTTATCGATATCGATGATGATTGACTCAAATCTCCATGTGCACTCCTAATATTCTTGATAAATCATAGACACGGGTAAAAATGGTTCTATAAATACTGCCTAACTGATCACGCCATCTAAACATTCAATATTATCATCACTCACTAGTAAAATTTACCCTATTTTTTGACGAGGAATAGTCGAATGTTCGACACCCATTGGTCGCACAGACGACTATAACTGTTGTCAAACTTTTTTCCGCTTATTCGACCTTCAAAGAAAGCGTTGACATATCGACCTCCTTAGTGGTTGAATTATCAACCCAATCTTCACCGAAAAAATCCCCTGAAGCTGGAAGAATTGCAGATCAAACCTTTTATCTAAGCGGCCAATGCTCGCCAAAATTGTGACCACCTTTGGTCGCAATTAACATCGAATATATAGCAGTCTCATCGAAACATCAAACATAGTGTGTCACTTTGTTGACCAAAGTTGGTCAGAATCAACGTCAAACACATAGCAATTACGTCGAGACATCATAAACAGTGTCTCATTTTCTCAACCACCGTTCATCGCCATTGACGTCGAATACATGGCATTCATGTCGAAACTACTGATATTAGAGTGTCAAAAAAGTGACCAATACAAATTTTTATTTAAAAATATATATATATATATTATTGATGGGTTTAGTATAGTCAAAGATATGATTAGTTTAGTATCAGTATAGGATCAGATAACTAATAGAGATAAGATAAGGTTCCTCTTGTTCCTTCTATAGTAAGAGCTTTCTTTTATGAACTTTTCACTAATCTATATAGGGCAAAGTATCTGCAATTTATTTTATCAAAGTTCAAAAAATTCTCTAACACTTAGGTAGTTGTGTTAATTTATGCATGCATAAGTTGTTTTTCCTTCTATAGTTATATAGGAATAGAGATAGAGTGATAGAGTAATAGAGTTTTGTGTGTTGTTAAGCTTAGCATAAGTATATCTTATTCATGCCAAGTACTATCTTGATTAGAGATCTGGTTCCAAGTAAGGAGTAAGCTAATCATGATATAATATGATAGTACATATCCTCTCATTAGGAAACTCCTAACAAATAGGAATCTTATACTAGACTTAGACTTTGTACTCTCTATATTTTTTTTATCACTGATCAACCCAAGGAACCCATTCAAACCCCAAACCTCTTTT
>MU227373.1:1333436-1348663 GCA_018584345.1 Thuja plicata | reverse complement strand
ATGTGAGAGTGTGAGGCTTTGATTTCCTCCATAATTTTCTCCCATTTCTCCTTCAAATTCTCAAGAGCCAAATTCTCAAGTGATATCCTCACATGCATGTCATATATGTTGTCTACCACAGACATCTTTGGGGTCGTGATTAGATTTCTTGCATATGTAATATGTTGTTGCAGAGTGGTGAGGTTTGGAAAAATTTGAGCTTGAAGCTCTGCAACCTCATTTCTAAATTGAGTCTCTGCATCCCATATTTCTTGTCTTAATCTATTTACTTATGTTATCTTTTCATGATGCAACTTTATAGTGTTTGCATCAGAGGTTAGACTTAGTGCACTAGCTGTTAGATCAAAATCTAATTGTGACATCTTTTCACTATTTTCTTTAGTGAAATTTTCTAATGTGCATAATTTCTGAACTAAGGTAACAGCTTTAGCAATCAGAGGTTCTAATTCACTTGCTAGTTCAAATAGCTTTACCTTGTTCTCTACCATTTCTTGGCTGATCTTCTCAATTAGTCTTGTCCAGTCTGTACTTTTCCATCATGTGGATCTTTTCTCTTAAGTCTTTAATCTTTTCAAGAAAGAGACTTAGCTCTGATACCAATTGTTGGAATTATTAGAATGATGTACTGAGAGGGGAGGGGTGAATCAGTACCTCTAAATCTTTTTATGTGATTGGCCCATTAACCTTTGTGTCATCATATTTATATATACCTATCTATCTGTTCATCTTTGCTTATGTATGTGCAATCATAATATAAGTTCTTTGCATGTATAAATATTCAAGAAACATTCATGAAAACAAATAACACATAACACATGATATGATATCATAGAAAACTCTTGTTAGGAAGTAAAAATTGTGGTGGGGATGTCCACCCACAAAAATTCATTATCTGCAGATAAGAAGGGAGCTGGTAAAGGCTTACAATTGATCACTTTTGATGATCTACTCTATTAAGAGTATTAGAGTGGAGACCTATTAGGATCTACTTTGTTTGAAGCTTTAGCAACATTGTTAGGTGTGCACTCTATTAAGAGATTTATAAAAGAACTGTTAAGTCCACCTTCTACAAAAGGATTTCTGTTGTGATGCACTTGTTAGAATGCAACTACAATATAAATGTTGATTTAATAGTGAATGCAATCTCTAATTGTTGATAACAGATCCTGTATAGCTTACAATGTATGTATGTAATCACCTTGAGTGATTGATTAATACCTTGTCTCTGCTCGTCGGTAGCCTTCCTGTGTTCTTGACAACTGTTGTGATCTGTTTCTGAACTTTTCATGAATTCTCTTCTTCTGCTTAGATGCTCTCCATAGCTACTATCATTCTTCAAATGATTACAAGTCCTTGTTATTACAAATGATGGAACATCTATTTATACTAGTTTCTAGATCTATTCTTGATTCACGCTTTTCAAATTAACTCTAGATCCAAGGTTTACAACTTGACCTTCATCTTTAGTTAGATATGTTTTAGATCTGTTAGGATGCTTTAAAACATTTACAATATGCTTGCTTGAACCTCAAGTTAAGATTTAAAACAAATAAAAACTCTATAAATAGAATTACATTACTTTATCTGACGTGTAAAATCAGATCCACTTTTTGCGGGTTCTTTAATTGATTGTTGGTTCTAATGGTCGGGGCTGCTCTATCAGTCTATTGGTTTTCTTCTCCGTCAATGTTCCTTACTTGAACTGTTCGTCGGGTATGCCTTTTCTACTCCATCGACGATGTTCTCAAACCTATATTGTCAGTTATGCTTGTCATCGGTAATTTATATACTTAGCATTTTCATGTTAGACATATTATCCTGTCAGGTATGCTTGTTGTCCATCGGTTATGCTTACTGTCCGCCAGTTATGCTTATACCGATGAGCTTCATCATGTTTTTCCCTTTAAGTATACTAATGGAAAAACTTAATGTCATCACAACAACTTACACACCATCACATCCAACCAAACCAAGTCAGTCTACAACTCTCCAACATCACCATCAGTAACAGTAACCTCATCAAAGCACTCAAGCTTATCAACAAACAACATATCAAGATTTCCACCATCTTCACTAGTCTCATCCACAACCTTATACCGATCAATAAAACAATCAGCATCAATGCCCTTAGACAAAGGTAACTCTTCCTCTTCATCAACAATATCATCATCAAGTACAAGATGCTCAAAATTTCCATATCAGATCCATCCATCTGAGTATGAGAACCAACCACCTCTACAACAGCAACATCAACTTGCTCCTCAACACAAACCAAACTCACAACACCATCGATCTCATTTCTCACAACAAGATGCTTTGAAACATGTAAAACATCACCCACAACATCTTGATTATCCATGAATAGGTGCTCTGCAATTTCCATGTCAGAAACAACCAACTAATCATGAAAACAAGTCTCCATCCCAGCATAAACAAGGTTAGAAATCTCCTAAGCAATGACCACAAGTTTCTATGTAGGTTTTGCATCAGACTCCATATAATGTTCAACAAAACCAAGCTCCACCTTGACCTTGTCACGGCCCCTTCTCTCTTGAACAAATATACTAATCGGCTAGACAACTCACTTCTGGATCAGTAGACTCTAGCTCCAAAGACCTCTTTGAAACTCAACTATCTCTTCCTTAACTTGATCGGTCAAACTAGCTTCCAACCGAGCATACTTCTTCTCAACTACATCACATATATTTGCAATCACCCTAGGGTCCAATTTTCTTGAATGCATCTTCCAAGATCTTCACAAACCCTCTGTAAAAAATCTCCAACCAGATCCAACCTTCACTCAACAAGATCAACCTTCCATCTTTGCAACCATCGATCCATATCAAGATCCATCTTCATGTCCTCTATAATTGTAAGTCAAAATCATGATCTACCACCTTACAACAAAGATATAGGACTCCAGAAAGAACAATCCACCACAAGATCAAACTTTGCTTTGATAGAATTCACCCAATCCAAGGTCCTGGTTCGAACTGCCTCAGCTTCGGCGATCTGTCCACACGCTCAGGAACTTCAAGCTCTGATACCACCTGATGTAGTGCAAGGCAGACATCACCGATAAAGCATGATGACCGAGCTCCATAGGCATCGCCGAGCCACAATACATGTCAAGCAACAACCACATGTTGAGCACCAGTATGTGTCGAACCCTACAACGATCGAGCTCATTAGGCATTGCCGAACACCATAGTTTGTTGTGTTCTTCAGAGACCGGTCCCCTCATCCAACACTATAACCGAGAAACACTTCACCAACTATCAAGCACCAAAGAAACCAAACATCTCACTGCAACACATTTTCCAAGAACCTCAGATGCCCCTGCATCAGATATATCTTCTTTTCATTTTTTTGCATGAGTATTATTACATTGATTCCTACCTATAGAATTCCCATTAGGAGAATTCGTATACTTATGGGTTCCTTTGATACTGAGTCCTCTTTCCTTCCTATGAATCTTGAGGAGACCAACGTACATAATATTAATCTTCCTCTACCTCTTGAAAAAAACTCTTTCCATTCTTCCCATGATGAGGATGAGAGCCTAAGATTTACACCTAATCAAATCCAAAAGCTCTCTTGTGAATTTGAAAAATTTAAACAATGGTTAGGTCAAGAGAATCCCAATTCCCAGGTTATTTCTATAGTTGGTGGTTTGAGAAAACTAATTCACAATGATGAACATGGAATAGATTTCTTATGTTCTCTTTCTCAACATGTTCATAACAATGTCAATTCACTTCAATATTGTGTTCTTGGATACACTCAACCTCTTGATAGTGTTGGTACTTCCAATCCCATTCCTACCTCAATACCTAGTGTTTCTACATATACCACACCTATCATAACTAATTCCTTTCAACCTTCTAATCCTATACATGTTCACATTCCTGATACTAGTGTTCCCTCCTCTAGTATTCCATGTGTTTATTTACCTTCATCCATTCCCACTTACAATAGTGTGCCTTTTTCTTATTCCAATGTTCCTTCAATTTCACATAATGCTCCTAATGTTACCAACATATCTCTTTCTACTCTTTCCACCGAATCTATAATCAATAGTCTTGCTCAAATTATGTCATCTTTACCACAAAAAATTGCTTCCATGACTCAATCCAAGTTTAAAATACCTACTTGTGATATTTCTAGTCCTTTATCCTTAGATATAACTCGTGTAATCATTCCCCAATACATGAATATTCCTTGTTTAGATACCTACAATAGTAAAGGTGATCTCTTAACCCATGTTAAGATCTTTCAAACATTGTGTAGTGACTTTTCTCATGATCAACGATTTATGGCTAAGCTATTTGCTAGAACCTTTAAAGATAAGCCCTTGCAATGGTATTTCTCCTTGCCTCATTATTCCATTGACTCCTTTCAAAAACTTGCCAATTCCTTCATTCAACAATTCCAAAACAATATTGGTCCTAAGATATCCTTGACTGATTTGACGCATTGTAAACAAGGTCCTAAAGAAAAGGTTATTGATTTCATTGGTAGATTTAAACATTTTTCATGCTCAAATTTCTTGTTTTATACCTGATATTAATGTGCAATGCATGTTTATTTATAATTTACAAAAATATATTAGGGACAACATTTTTTTTTCTAGATTCTCTTTTTTTACTCAATTATGTGTAGTGCTTCATAATTATTAGCTTCAAGTGAGTCAATTTGAGAGCACCACTCCAATGGCTCCGGTTGACAAGGGTAATTCCAAATCATAGTCATTTCAAAAGTTTCAAAAACCAAAGGGATTCATCAAGATCTATCATTCATCTAATCATGTTAATGAGCAAGTGGCAATAGCATCTAAAGGTGTGACTCCTTTGTCATCTTATTTTAAACTTGCTTGTACTTTTACTCAACTTAAAGAGTCTTTGCATAATATGATGATGAAGTGTCTTAATGCTAATATGTTAATTCTTCCTCCCATTTCCTCTTTAACATTTATAGATTTAGATCATTCAATTTGTCTTTTTTCTCAATTCCTAAATTAACAAATACGCAAAAAATAATACAAGCCCCTAAGATTTGAATCCGAAATTGGCATCACTCTATCCTTTTTGTATTTTTGACCCGATTTGACTTGAGGTGGCTTCATATTCTAATGTGAACTTGTGATTTTGGGGAGAGCTTAGATCCTATTAGGTGATCCCCATTTTCCATTGTACAATTTGTAGCATAGATCTAGACATTTTCAATAAGGCTATGATGGTTTTAACAAGTGTTTTTGTGTGTAGAAGAAGATATGACTATTGTCACTCTAATGAACTACAAATGCTTAAGTTATCACAACCCCTCCAAGTTAAGGAAAAATCACCTAGAGATTATAGATACAGATATAGGTCACATGGACCTGAGGGAGTTTCTCAGACGAATGAACAACCCAGACAAGAGGACACCAAATGCCACTTATTTTGTGAATTCAGGGTTGGTTCATTAAACTTCATATCCAGTCTCCATGCAATTAGTTGATTTGATAATGGTGTGCACTAAGAATTACAACCTGAAGAGAGAAGATTTTTTGGTAAACTGGGTGAAGTCATCCTAGGCATTAGGCCTAAAAATGTTTAGAAGGTCTTTAAGATCCCTCGTTTTGATGAATATGGAAAAATCTTGAAGGAATATGTAGAGAAATATTATGAATATGAACTAGATATAATAACACACATCAATGACAACTACTTGGAGAGGCTAAGGAAGCCCCACCAACTCAAGTACAAGATGGATCTTCATAGAGCTTTTCTTAGAGAAGATATTAAGAATTATGTTACCTTTCCAAGAAGAGAGTTTTTTCTCCCCCAGGAAAGACAACTAGATCCCTGGATGCACATGTACATCAAAATAATTTAGAAGATAAAGGAGAAAAATGAGTTGGGAAAGGTTATTAGAGATAACCTGGGTGAGAAATTGTAGAAAATCAAAATTGGTCCTCACTTCTACATCATATTTGGTTTATTTGTTAGCATCACAGAGCACCTTCCTAGGGTTGAGGAATAGAAAATCCTTAATGGATGAAGAGACTCACATCTACTCTCATTATTCGTAATTCATTTACAAACAAAAGGTGGGGAAGCCAAATTATTGGATGGTCAATGATGCCTTCATTTTTGTGGTCATTAGGACCATCGAATGATACTTTTCTAAGAGGCTAGTAGACTTGGCATCTCAAATCAAAAAATTTGGGAACTATTTCATTCAATTATGCACTTTTACATATATCTAACTGGCAGGGTGCACATTGCAGCCTATGAAGCTCCCTAGGTACCCATTGGATAAGTTGATTCTAATGGAGTTAAGAAGACAAGTAGAGGATTCTCTTAGGTTAATCATGAGAAATCACAAACCATGCTTATAAATCCCCATCGGGATAGGGCCACACAGTACCAAAAACATGAAAATAGCTAAGTTTTTAGGGCTAGAATGGCCAAAATAGCCACTTGATGAAACCTCTATAGAATGGGGAAAGTTTGATCCAATCAGAACTTTCAACCATGTAATAGTGGTACATTTTAAACATGAGCCTCATATTGAAGACCACTAGGCCAACTCTAAAGATGATTGAGGTCCAAGTAAGAGACTAATATAGGATGGACCTAGATCTAGGAAGAGATTAAAAAAACATGTATACCTTAGACGCACAAATGAATGTCAATTATGAAGATAACATGCTAACTTTGTATGATAAGGACAAGGTCTATACAAGGCCCATTTTCAATGCTAATTTCCTATAAAATGAATCATAGGATATCAATTTTTAGGTTAGGCATGTAATAAGATGCACCCAATAATGCTTGAATAAGCCATTCCAATTAGATCTAGTGCTCATGGTTGAAGGAGTGGAAAAAATTCCAAAGGAAAAGTCTAGTGGCTCAAGGGGAAAGAAGGGGCCAACATTTTAATAGGTACCATCCTATAGTAAATAAAGTGCCCTCTCAAATTTTGAGGTAGAAAAAGGTGAAGGAGAATAAATAGGGAAGTGCCTCTTCTTCTACACCCATGGCTACCAGAACTCCACCTCCACTAGGACCTACTAGTGTCATTGCTACGCCATCTTCTTTCATAATTTCTGCCATTCCAATGAACTCACCCACCATCATAGAAAAATTTCCATCTACATCATTTGAGACAATAATTTTATCTTTCATAGTTAAGCTACCCAAGAAAGGTAAATCCTTTGTTGTGAAAGGGAAAGTGAATAGAAGATTAAGGAAAAGGTTGCCAGAAATTGAACCAGCCATTAAGGTTCCAGGGGAGATGGAAGAGGAAGAGGACCCTATGCCTCAACTTGTTACAAGGAGAAGGCAAAGGTCACCTATGGTCATTGTTTGAGTACTCAATTTAGGAGATCCCTCTTTCGAGGATAATTTATCAGAGCCTCCTCTTTAGGCAGAAGATCAACTAGTTCCATTGGATGAGAAAAATGTTCCACAAGAACAAGAATAGGAAAAGGAAGATCCTTTAGGTGTTTATAATTTATATATGTCATATTTTTATAATCTAGTGGGATGGGTGAACCTTTTCAGTAGGGTATACAAAAGGATGAAGATGTGCAAGACAAACTGGAAAACCTAAATGAATAGGTAGGTGCGAACAAGTAGGAAGAAGTCTTCATAAGCATTGATGAGGGAATTTACAAATAACTATATATAGAAAGACAGTATAATAAATATGAAGAGTTGAATAAATAAGAAGAGATAAATAAAGAAGAGGGAATAAAAGAAGGAGAAGAGGAGGGAGCTGAAGAACAAGTACATCAAGAGGAAACTCCATCTCCTCACAAAGAGAAGACTATGTCTTCTCGAAGAGATAAAAAACTCTCTCCTGAGAGGAAGAAATAATTAAAGGATACCTCTTACCCTTCACAAAATTATTCTACTCCTACTCCATAGAAAATATCATCTTCAGTGCAAGTAAGAGAAGCAGAGGAGCTAGAAAAATTGTTCTGAATAAAAACCTATCAGCCTCTTACTACAATAACTACCCCCAATTGGATGGAAAAATCTATATAGATGAGGAAAATGACATATAGGGATATTTAACAACATGATCTCTCACTATCTAAAAGGGGGTTCCAAAAAGGGGATTCAAGTTATATAAAAGTGCAATTCGTATCTTATATTACCCTCGATAAAAAAAAGGGCGATAAAAGGCCCAAGTAGAAAGCCCAACAATAGAAAAGCCAATTGAAGAGTTAGTCCCAAAGGATAATATGGTAGAATAATTATACCTAGGGGTTCCAACCCATGAATGAAAGAAGGCTTCAATGGGCTTGACATTTACCTCCATCATTAAAAGGTTATATAAAGACATGGATCTGGAGGTTGAAAATGAGGATTTGAGATCAATTATTGATGAAATAGTGGGTCTCATTCACCCAAATGATTTATCATCCAACATCCAAGTGACCATTGATGCACATAAGAAAGACCCCCAAGTTGACCCTTTTGTGAAAACATGTACAAATTAGAGGGCAAATATTGGACAAAAGGGGGGAGGATGTGATTAGGGAAGTCTTGATATTGTATCAGGCTACGACTAAGGTGTTAAGAATTTTTTATAAGATGATGGTGAATGAAGAAGATATAGGTATAGACTAGGTAGTTCCACTATCGAGAGTACTTTCTCCTAGTTTTGAAAATAATTAAGAAGACTAGTGTGGATAAGTTGCAAGCAACAATAGTTTTGGATGCAGAAACCGTTAATTTCTCAACGGTATGGCCAAGGTCAATCAAGATGATCATTAAGGATTTAAAGAAGAAGATGAACACCATTTTTTCTAAGGGAGACTCTATAAGGATGTTAATGAGGAGAGCAGAGGATTTTTTTGTAGCACTTGCATGCTCATTTTGCTAGGATAAAGAGCATAAACCAATGAAGATTATTGATGATATTGTGCAAGAATTGAAGAATATTTTATAGGTTGTAAATACAAAATAATTTGTTGATTGGATGATGGGTGTAAAGAAAGAGCCTGCTAACATGTATCAATAATTTCCTCAGTTTGAACTTGTTGCTAAGAAGTTGAAGACATTCAAGAAGAATCAACAGGCATGGCTAAGATTTACTAAAATAATCAATATCAATGATGTTGTAGAAATAATAAATGCATTCACACAAATGTTCCTAGATCTCATGGACAACCTCTAAATCCATGAAGAACATTTTTGGTAAATTTTGATTAGTATGGCAGAAAAACACAAAAGTAAAATTTGTCATATTTTTGTTGTTCTAGCAAATATTTTTTTATTTGAAATATTCTTTCAGATGCTTGTTTTGGTGTCTTCAGTCAACCAATTGGTTGTGAAAATGATGAGGGAAATTTTTCTTGTTGTTTAAGCTCAAAAAGTCCACAAAAATTAGAACTGGGTGAGCTGAAGATTTGTTGGTTGAACTAGACTATTTTCTTAAATTTTAGGGCATGTTTTTGGGTTGAATAAGAGTCTTTTTGAGTTGTAAACTCATGCAACTTGTTATTAAAACATTATTTAATATTTTAAGGGTGATTTGAGATATTTTGTTTGTTGTTTTCATTTTATTACGCTTAGGAAAAACACTTAGAAACCCTAGTTACAAGTTTTCTAATTTTGAGTTTGAAATTTCTATTTAAACTCATATCTGCTATGTAATAAGGGTTGGGAAATGTTTATTTTAACTTAATAGGCATATGGTATTTCATTATCAATGTATATTACTTATGACTTTGCAAATTTGAATAAAATTTAAGATTCAAGAGCCATGTGTATGTTCATTGCATTTACCTAGCAATTTATTTAATTGGTATTAGTTATTGAATGCTTATTGTTGTGGATAACTTGATCAGATCATTCCAAATAGTGCTTTGAAGGATAAATTCATCTTGCATATGCACGTGGATGATATTTCTTGCAATATGATGAACTTTGAGAAATCATTTGTCAATTATTTCCTTTGATTATTACATCAGGTTGGTATGAGTTGTGGATATCTCATTTATAATTTGATGGTTAATTTGATCTAATCTAATCTTCCTTATGCAAGTTTTGTGTTTGAATGATTGATGTCCTTTTGGATAAGTTGCTGACAGCGGTAGTTTTGGATGCAGAAACCATCAATATCTCAATGGTATGGTCAAGGTCAATCAAGATGATCATTAAGGATTTAAAGAAGAAGAGGAACACTATTTTTTCTAAGGGAGACTTTGTAGGGATGTTGATGAGGAGAGTAGAGGATTGTGTTGTAGCACTTTCATGCTCATTTTTCTAGGATAAAGAGCATAAATCAATGAAGATTATTGATGATATTTTGCAAGAATTCAAGAATCATTTATAGGCTGTAAATATAAAAGAATCCATCGATTGGATGATGGGTGTAAAAAAAGAGCCTTCTAATATGCGTCAATAATTTCCTCAGTTTGAACTTGTCGCTAAGAACTTGAAGACATTCAAGAAGAATCAACAGACATAGCTAAGATTTATTAAAACACCCAATATCAATGATGTTGTAGAAATAGTAAATACATTCACCCAGACGTTCCTAGATCTCATGACCAACCTCTAAAGCCATGAAGAATATTTTTGGTAAATTTTGATTAGTTTGGCAGAAAAAACACAGAAGTAAAATTTGCCATATTTTTGTTGTTCTAGCAATTTTTTTTTAATTTGAAATATTATTTTGGATGCTTATTTTGGTGTCTTCAGTCAACCAGTTGGTCATGCAAATGATGAGGGAAATTTTTCTTGTTGTTTAAGCTCAAAAAATTCTACAAAAATTAGATCTGGGTGAGCTGAAGAGTTATTGGTTGAACTAGACTATTTTCTTGAATTTTAGGGCATGTTTTTGGGTCGAATAAGAGTTTATTTGAGTTGTAAACTAATGCAACTCATTATTAAATAATTATTTAATAGTTTATGGGCTATTTGAGATATTTGAATGTAATTTAAGATTCAAGAGCCATGTGTATGTTCATTGCATTTACCTAGCAATTTATTAAATTGGTATTAGTTATTGAATACTTGCTTGTTGCAGTGGATAACTTGATCATGTCATTCCAAATAGTACTTTGAAGGATAAATTCATCTTACATATGTGCATGGATGATATGACTTGCCATATGATGAACTTTGAGAAACCATTTGTCAATTATTTCATTTGATGATTCAATCAGGTTAGTATGAGTTGTGGATATCTAATTTATAATTTCATGGTTAATTTGATAAATCTAGTCTTCCTTATGCAAGTTTTGTGTTTGAATGGTTGATTTCCCTGGTAGGAATTTCATTCTTTTATTTTTAAGTCATTGAATACTTGTTATCTTTTTCTATTTATTTACGAGTATGAGATTAAAATTAGTTTGTTAGATTAGAATATAGTTTGCATTTGTTTTGTAAGTTGTGCATGGAGGTATTCTACATCTGGGTATCTTCAAAAATCACTAAAAAAGAAAGTAGAAGCCTAAGATCATCATTCCCATCCCTAGTTTCATTGGTCCAACAAAGCCTACTTTGTGAAGTTTCACATAATCTTCTAAGATCTATCCCAACATAGCTATGACCCAGCCTTCCAGAATCTGGGAATGATTTATCTCACTTTTTCAAGAGAGGGATTATGATCCTTGGATCCATGTCATTGTATCATGTTAACATTGCAGTCAACAATAAGATTATCCATATGAATATTATAAAATCCTCCAAGATACATTCCCTAGTTACAAACCAAAACATAATCCTAGAATAGAAATAATTGAGTAATAAGGATAAGAAATAGAAAAATAAAAGTAAGAAAGCTGAAAAAGGATAAAAAAATCTAATTGCTTCCAAAGTATCTTAAAAAATCAAATGCTCTAAATGTGACAAACCTAAGAAAGAAAATTTTAATGTCTATTATAAAAGGACCAATAATGATGAAAATAAGTGTTTGGATAAATTGAATTATAACTTGAAACAAATTTTAGAGTAGAATAATATCAAGTTTCCTAATTTAGTCAAACAAAGGTTTCACACAAGGATCTTCTGTTGTAAATGATAAACATGAATGAGAAAGGTGTAAAGGCCCTTGTCGTAGTTAAATATCAACCATCCATTTGGGTACACCTAATTCAAGTGCTTCATACCACATGGATTTATCTTAGGATGACTTTAGATCTATGGAATTTTCATATTTTAATGGGTGAGTACACTATGTTTGAGATATGTGGGAGAGGGTCTATCAACATTAGTGATGGGTAATTTTAGAAACTTCTTTGTGTTCCTTGAACAAACTTATCCTATTAGTTTATCAAATCATTCACATTGGTTTAGGAAAGTAATTCAAGTTTACACTTATTCACAAGTCATTAGTGATGTGCATAATGATTCTATGGTTGTAGGGGAGATCAGATCAATAATTATAGTTATATAATTTTTATTAATTAGTTCTCAATCCTCCTTCAATTGTTTTGCTCACTTATTTTGACCAAGTAAGTAATGAAATTAGTGCTTTGACCATCTTACCTATTGTTATTTATAATAGCTCAACTATTAAGACATGTTTATAACATTTCCTTCCATTTAATTTTATAATGGTGTTCACCAAAATACATCTTTAGTAAGTATCTTGAAAACTATTTTTGACAAAGGAAAGGCATGGAGGGCTTTATTGATTTTTAGCCGATATGCTATTATAGGTGGTAAACCATGGGGAAAACATCATGGAAATCTCGACTATGTTATGTCATCTCATCATAGCATGACGTAGAAGGCAAGTTTTGGCAGGCTTTTTACAACATGGCAGACTTCTTACAATACTACAACAGTCCAAAATCAGTCCAAAATGTTTGATGCAAACATAACATTAACCAGATCAAATATATACAACACTTCCATAAAATACCCATCTTTGAGAATCCTTGAGCAATTGAGAGGCACAAAAATCAGCTCACGAATACACGGTTTTGATCTCATGAAAAGTTTCATTTCAATATAATGGAACAATTTAATTACAAGAACATTAAAAGAAAGGAAATATGTGTCATCCAAAGAAGAGATGCTGGAAATATGTGAGAGAATGAAAAACGGAGAAATATCTCCAATCAAGAGTATTCAGAAGCGCAAGCGAGGCCTCCTTCAAACCCCCATTCACGTCAAATACTTTGTTCTTCTGTAACAAGATATAGGTTGGTGCCGACTGTGAGGAGTCAGCAAATATTCTCTTTTGGTTTTGTTTTGTTTTGAATGTTGAATTTACACTTCGCTTTTTCAGGGCACACCCTGGTTTCGTTTGGTTGCGGGAATTAGGAAATGTCGAATTTGATCAAATGCTGGAAATGGTCAAATCATGTATTTGATATTCTGATTTTTTCATTTTTGAAATATAGTTTGGACCATTTGGTTGACCCGGAATATGAGCAAAAAGATGCATTTCCTCCGTTTGGTTCCTCATTTTGAAACTCAAATTGGAATTTGAGTAAGATTTTTCGTTTGAATTGTTTTAAATTTTTTGAATTTAATAATTTATTTATTCATTTATTTATTTTTATTTTATTTAATTTTATATAGAAAATCATAAACAACTTTATTTTTTAAAAATTTAATAATTTTTTTAATTTTATATAGAAAATCATAACCAAGTCATAAACAACAAAGAAATAATGAGTTTACCAAAATATGTCCAATGTATCGTCATAGAAGCGATGGCAGAGCATAACCCATTTTGCAAAATTCATGCATCTCTGAACCCTAATCTTCGGCTCCCGCACCATCACGGAAGGTTTTCTCTACCGCTTCATTTTGCTGCTACCATCGAAGCACATTTTCCTTCCCGAAGAGATCTCGAATGGGGCTCTAATGGACTTTCAAAACATGTTTCTTCTGAGCCGCGATCCAGGTATTTTACTTCGGTACATGATTTGAACAAACAATTCTTTGTTTTTAATAGAACCAGGTATGCTTATCATCTTAAACCTTCTTGTTTGAAGAATACACAGAACTTAGTCTCTAGCAAGGGTAGAGCAGGTAGAATTTTTTTCCCTTCTAGGGTTTCCCCAAGGGCTATTCCTCGATCTACACCAGCCTCCAAGGAAGAATGGCTATCGGCTTACAAACAGAATGCACAAAGATTCAAGAGCTTTAAACATAGGAAGACTAAGGCAACCTTATATCCACAAAACTGTAATTTTTTGCTTCCCACCTTTAATCATTTTGGGTACCTTCAAGAGAATAATATAGAAAATAGGGAAATCTATACTCCACCTCACCGTAGAAATATAGCTAAACCTAATGCTGAAAATACCCTCCCTTATCGACTTCAACCCCCGATCCCCCAAATTGTTGAAAAATCTATTAGGGAAGATGTCATCATTAAGGGAGACTTTCGCTTTACAAATGGGTTTAGGGCTCACTGTGCAGCTTCAGGCTTGTACGGGAAATGGTATGGATATAAACTAGAGGGGAATAACCTCAGGGCATGGCTCCACGAATCCTTTGGAGAACAAGTGAGTATGACGGTTTTAAATGATAATTTCTTTTGTGTGGAATTCAGGAATGTAGATATTAGAAACAAATTATTATCTAAGGAGTACATTTATTTTCTAGGGCATGCAATCAAATTTATCAAATGGCAACCAAATTTTAACAAAAAAATGTTTGACTGCATTTTTGTTCCTTTTTGGGTAAAAATTGAAAATATGCCTGTTGAACTTTTGCACAGTAGGATAATCTCCCAAATTGGAGATAGAGTAGGGAAAATGATGGGATTGGAACTTAACTTATTGGAATCATCTGATGTTAAAATCCTGATTCATACGGAGGACAAGTTCTCCTTCCCTAATTATTTTAAATTTGAAACTAACCAAATCACATATAAACTGAACATAGCTAAATACTATGGCAAAATTTTGCAAAATATATGGTTAAGCCCTAGGACTGATATCAACAATACCATTATAGATTATACGACTGACCTTAAAGCTTTTCTTAAGGATAAATCTGATAACCTCATTGGAAATGGAGAAGAATGTAGGTACCCTTTATTTCCAAAATCCACTAACAACTTTCTTGTAGCATCCCTTTTGGAAGGAGGGGGGTTTGTTATCAACTTTTATAATTATCAAGCACCTCCACTGCTAGGAACCCAGCCCAAGACCTTAGATAGTATTAATACTAACATTGTAAACAAACTCTCCAAACTACAATTTGTTAAACTAATAGAAGACACAGGAACCATAATCCAAGAAAACAATGTTGTGA
>MU227373.1:1261803-1291035 GCA_018584345.1 Thuja plicata | reverse complement strand
TAGCACATGGTGCATAACTCCTTTTGCAATATCAAACTAGGGTGTGCTCTCCAACATTAACATGGTATTAATCTCACTATTCTCATATAGTTAGTCTTTGCATAGTAGTTAGGTCATATTGCATTATAGTTTTGCTGTTGGCAAAGGTTTCTATTTATTCCCCTATCCGGTCACCTACGTGATTTTATTAGACTTATTGCGATATACACAAAAATAGTGTCCTCATTAGTCTTGCATTCATTTTAGTTCATTAAATCATTCATCATTATACATTTGTCTCATATTACATTATGTTCATTAATCATTATCTTTTGCATTGATCATTTCATTAGTCATTATTCATTAGTACCATTAGTCATTATTCATAGCATTGTTCATTAGTCATTAATCATTAATCATTTGCATTGTTCAATAATCATTATATTGCATCTATTCCATTCGTTAAGCATTATTCATTACAAAATTGCATTGTTCATCTCATTTGTCATAGTTCATTTGTTTCATATCATTCAGTCTCACATTGCATTCATTTCATTCATCATTAACCATTATATATCACATTATCCATTCATTCAGTATTCATTATTACTACATTAAATCATTTGCGTTGTTCATTTAGTGCATTCTATACATTGTTCACACATTTATAGTTACATTATCATTTTCATTTGCATTATACATTTATAACCATTTGCATTCCATTAGTTGCATCCATAACATTCATTACATCTTTTAAGATTCATTCATTCCATAAAGCATCATATAAAACATTTATGCATCATTACATCCATACATATAAGCACTAACACATCACATCACATCTATACATATATCTGCATCTCATCCCTGCATCACAAATTTGTCAGCCTCATCATACATACATATATTCATCTCATCCTGCATGTCAGTCATAAGCATCATATACTGTAAAAATAACATCATAAGTGCATCCATACATCATATAAGCATATAAAGTCATGAAAAAATAGAGTCCCATAGTCCAAAAATAAGTCCATGTATATATCTCAAAAATGTCATATCATACATCATGTGTCAAAAATGTCATATCATACATCATACATCAGTTTTGCAGGGATGTGGGAGAAACAAGACAGATGATGAGTGTATCTTCCTGATACTCTCAAAGTTGAGAAGATAGTATCAGATCTTTTCTTCTACCTTCTACTCCACCATGGATGCTTTGGGTACTAGACACACCATGCCTTCATTTGAGACATTCTATGATTGGTTAACACGGGAACAGGAAAAGATCCAACAAATGGATACTTCTGGCTCTTCTAGCCAAGCATTGGTTGCTCAGTCTTCATAGGGGAAACCAAAATAGAAATCCAAACTGAACAAAGATTCAGTAGGCAATGAGTATTCCTCCAAACCTACAAAAACTGATTCCAAACCTCCAGCTAACCCTTCCAAGGGTAAATCCTCTTCGAAGTCTACTGAGTCTACCTCCAAGACTAAGAAGAAATCAATTGAGACCTGTAGCTTTTTTGGAAAGGATGGACATCCTGTTTCTAGGTGCTGGAAATGTTTGGAGGCTTTAGAGGAAGCCATGCAGGAGCATCACATTTCAGCTCCTCAGTCCACATCCTCCCCTACAGGGAAAGGTCATGCTCTTACTGCACAAGCAACAACTTCTGGGCCCACCTAGATTCTTGATTCCGGTGCCTCTCACCACATGATTCACACTCAGCAGTTGGTCACCTCACTTGCTCCTTGTGCTACTTCACAAATTGTTGTTGGGAACTCGTCTCATCTTTAATTTTTGGGTTCTGGTTTTGTTGCATTAGTTGGGGGTTCTCTTCAAGAAGTTCTTTTTGTCCCTGACATTTTGATGAACCTATTGTCTATCTATCATATTTGCCACTATGGCTCTGGTAAGACAGTTGAGTTCTCACCACATGATGTGGTTATTCAGGACTTACATGATTTTGATATTATTGTGGCTATTGGGAGTGTTGACACTACATCCCGCCTATATAGATTTGATGGATTTGAGTCTTCTGTTGGCACAGGTTCCTGTCTTATAGCACATGCAGATTCAATGAGCAAACTTTGGCATGAGTGTTTGGGCCATGTCAATTATAGATATCTTTAGCAGATGAGCACACACGCACTTGTTCTTGGGCTTCCACAGATTACTTACATTGATGGGGTTTGTCAGGGTTGTGTTCTTGGCAAACAACATAGGGATCCTTTTCCTCATGGACGAGCTACTCATGCCATTTCCTACTCCTTTTTCTGGTGCCAAATATGTGCTTACTTTCATTGATGACTTCTCCAGGTGCACATGGGTGTACTTTTTGAAGTACAAGTCTGATGTCTTTGATTCATTTCAAGTCTTTAAGACATTTGTGGAGAAGCAATCTGGTCTTTCTATTTTCTGGATACGCACAGATAATGGGGGGGAGTATGTGAACCAAGCTTTCAGGGATTTTTGCTCTGAACATGGTCTTCAACATTAGTTTTCAGTGCCCTACACCCCTCAGCAGAATGGTGTGGTAGAGAGAAAGAACATAACACTTTGGGATATGGCTAATTGTATGATACAGTCCAGGTCCATGGATTCATCTTTTTGGGTAGAGGCGGTCAATTGTGCCAACTATATTCAAAATCGGATGCCTCACGAGGAAGTTCGACATATGACTCCTGAGGAGGCTTGGTCTCATGTCAAGCCTAATGTATCTTCATTCTGAGTTTTTGGTAGTGAAGCATGGGCATTTGTGCTTGACGCTCAGAGGAGAGCAATGGAGCGGAAGAGCTGACACCTCATTTTTGTTGGCTATTGCGAGGATGTTAAGGCATATGGGTTGTTTGACCCTGATTCCAGAGAGGTCCTATTTTGACGGGATGTCCAATTTGATGAGCGCCTTCTTGCAGTAGATACCCCACTTCCAGAGTCTACTTCACTTACCACTACTCCCTCATCTCTTACAGTTTCTTTTCAGGATGATGAGGATGATGATCTTGGTGATCCCCATTTACCTGCACCACAAGATCCTCCACCGATGCCTAGATGGGCTCGTGTTATAGTTGATGCAGCAGGATCTCTGGCTGGTGACCCTTCCACTTCCCATCGCACCCGGTCTCATATTGTGGGTTTTAGTCTTCTGAGTCATGCTATTTGTGGTGATCCTCAGACATTTGCGACAGCAATAGGACATACTGAGTGGGGCAATGTTATGGAGGAGGAGTATTCTTCTTTGATGAAGAGTCACACTTGGGATCTTTGTTCTCTTCCTAAGGGAAGAAAGTTAGTGCGATGCAAGTGGTTGTATCATAGTAAGTTTGTTGCTGATGGTTCTATTGATAAGTACAAGGCACATCTTGTTGTGAAGGGTTTTTCACATGTTGAGGGCATTAATTACACTGAGACATTTGCCCCTATCGCCAAGATGAACTCTATTCGCCTTGTCTTATCCCTCACAACTTCTCAAGGATGGCCCATTTTTCAGATGGATGTGAAGAGTGCATTCTTGCACGGTGATCTTACTAAGGAGATTTACATGGAGCAGCCTTAGGGATTTGTGCAGGATTCCTCCTTGGTTTGTAGACTTCAGTGTTCTTTGTATGGTCTCAAACAGGCCCCTCGGGCTTGGTATGAGAAGATGGACTCCTTTCTGCTTTCTACAGGATTCACACACTGTCATTCTGATCCTACAGTCTACATTCAGCATCTTGAGGATGAGGTTTTGATCCTTGTGCTATATGTTGATGATCTTCTCATCATCAGTAGCTCATCTTCTATGATTCAGGATGTCTAGTGCGCATTGATGGAGCAATTTGAGATGACTAACCTTGGTCTATTACACTTCTTTCTGGGTCTGCAGATTGTTCAGTCCCCTGCTGGGATCTTTGTTTACCAGCAGAAGTATGCTCTTGACATGCTTCGGCGCTCTGATATGCTTGATTTCAAGCCTGCTCCCACACCTTTTCAGTCGGGTGTTACTTTTTCTACCTCTTGCACTTCACCTTCAGTGGATCCTACATTGTATCGGCAGTTGGTTGGCAGTTTGTTATACCTAACACACACTCGTCTTGATCTCTCCTTTGCAGTTGGTCTCGTCTCTCGGTTCTCACATGAGCCTCATGAGAGTCATTGGCAAGCTGCCAAGCATATTTTGAGATACATTTAGGGCACACTTATGTATGGCATTCATTACACATCAAGGGCTCCTCACATTGTTGGCTTCACTGACTCAGATTGGGCTGGTGATGTTGATGATCGAAAGTCTACTTTTGGCTTTGTTTTTTGTCTTGGCTCTAGTCCTATCACATGGTCATTCAAGAAGCAGAATGCTTGCGCACTTTCATCTATAGAGGTTGAGCACAGAGTGGCAGTGCATGCTAGTCAGGAGATTCTATGGCTTTGACAGTTGATGACTGAGTTTGGCTTTCCTCCTGATCGTCCCACTATTTTGTGGTGCGATAATCAAAGTGCTATTCACATTTCCCACAACCCAGTGGAGCATCAGCGCACTAAACACATTGAGCTTCATATGCATTTCATCCTTCAGCAGATTCAGGATGGTGTTCTCACTTTGGAGTACATTCCCACTAATGCGCAGGTTGCTGACATCTTCACCAAACCCTTTGCATCTCCGCGCTATCTTTAGTTGTGTTCTATGCTTGGGGTGACGAAAGTTGTCGTTGGGGGGTATTGTTGAGGCCTTCCTTCCTTCATTTTTTTTTCAGCATGTTTGTTTATCTCTTTTTGGAGAGGGGTTTTTCCCACTGGGTTTTCTCCTTTATCTCTGGTTCATAGAGATTTCCTTGTATTGGGTACCTGATTAGGCCTTGTTGCCGGGACCCACTTTTCCTGCTTTCATAGCTGTGCTAGGTTAGCTTACCTCCTAAGATTCACTTAAGGGGGGTCTTAGAGTATCCATTTATCTTCACTTATTAATTAGATCATGTTGATTTAATTATTAAGTTGTCTATGTACTCTATTTTCACTTAAGTTGTCTCTTAGGTGCATATAATTAATATTTTATATTAATTATATTGCGCAACCTAGCTTTTACCTTTTTAGGGTTTTGTTCACATTTAAGGTTGAACTTTTGTAATTATTGTTTTATTACCTTGGAATAGAATTCGCTCTCACTCTGCTAAGATTTTTCAAGTCTTTGCTTCTATCTCTCTGGTTTCCTTTCAGCAACATGTTATTTGCATGCATGTGTTCTTGGCGATCTGTGAAGTTGGATTTCTCAACTTCTACATTATACATGCTTATGAATTTTGCATCGTGAATGTATCTTTCCTTTCAACATCTCAATGGTTCTAGCCTTCATATGTGTCTTTGAGGATTGATTAAGATAGAGATCTGTGTATGTTTTGGGGTCTTTTATTGATGTATTGTGCAATCCTAGGAAATGAGAAACAAGTTATAATCTTTGTGCATCACCTCCTTTCCTTTTATACATTCTATAGATTAGGATAATTAGGAGTTACAAATAAAACACAATTAGCCAACCACAGAAATATATACAACCATTTAAATCAAAAACTTAATCTCTCAATGAAGCTATGAAATTAAATTGCATAAAATCAACACAAAATGAAAATGAAACTTTATGCAAGCCCTTCATTCCACCCATTGTTTTTCTTTCTCCTCTAATTGAATTTTCTATTTGTATTGAAAAATCCACAAATATGGAAAAAAAAACAAAGATAATTTGGTAGCATATAGGGAAGGAAGCTAGAAAATCGTGGTTGGTTAAAATGAGAGATGAGAGCCCAATTTATAGATTTTCAATGTCATATGAATGGTCAGGATCGAAGGCAATGAACATATAGGATTGAATAAGAAGGCCAAACAAAAGGAAGTTGAATGGACAAGTGGAAAGGAAAGGTTAAAGGTCAACAATAAAATGAAAATAGGGAATTAATACAAATCCATTCATTGATTACCTCCAAAAGAGACAATAAAACAATAAAACATTTCATATTTAATTGTGCCACAAAAGGACAAATGAATAAACAAATGTATTTATTTATGTCTAAGGGGGGCATGCTAAAACATACAAGAATTGATTCAATAATTATTCCCCTAAGCAAAAAATAATGACCTAGATTAAATAATTGTTGAAATTATTTAATTTGACAAATGACAAAGATCAACAAAGGGTAAAACAAGAGGATGTGAAAAAATTATATGACAAGATGACTAATTAAACAAATAATCAAAATTATCAAAGTTATTAATGATACAAAGGGTTGACCAAGACTAAATGGATGACACAGTATAAAGCAGTGTTGCAGGTGTTTACCATTTTTAAGTGTCTACATTTTTCCCCTCTTTGAGACAATGCAATTCTGAGCGTTGTTTCAAAAAAATGAGAAAATTAAGAAAATCATATGTCTCAACAAACCCAGAGATGGAGGTAGGCTACCCCTCAAAAAATTGGGTGATTTTTTTTTGATATGAGGACAATTTGTTGAAAATGATTACAAGAAATAACAAAATAAAAGTTAGATGAAAGACAAAATGAGACATAGAGCAATTAGTAATGATGAAAACTTGCTTTCATAAGTGCACTTTTTTCTTTAGAGAGCTTTATTTGCTATAGAAAAGTGGATTTTTTGCATCATGACATATAAACCCATAGTGATAATGTGTGATGAACTATAACTGATTGAATGTTTGAAGATGATAAGTTGATGATCACCGAGATGCAAAAGTGAATGCAAGACATTAAATTAGTTAATGTATTGTATTATCATTGATGTCAACTTGATATGATATGATTAATCATATACATATCAGTCATAACCTTGAAGAACTAAAGAGACAACATTTATGTTATAGGTAAAACATAAAAGTTCAGTATACACCGACTAACAGTAAACACTGACGGACAGTGCACATTGACGAATAGTGAACACCGAGTAGTTCATACTGTATACCGAGCACTGTAGTAAACTGAAGTTGTTACCGAGCATAACTGAAGTTGCTACCGAGCTAACTGGAGTTGATGACCGATCAGAACTGAAATTAAAGAATGAAAAAACACTCAGCTGGCAGGAGCTATATTTAGACTGACTGATTGATTGTTTTATTATTAACGATCAGTTGAACTAAAGCAAAGAGGGAGATTTAAAGCATGTTTTATTCCTAGCTATCATGGAGAGATGTGCAAAATAAAATTGAAGTATATTTTTATGGATTAAAGCAAGCATGGCGAGTTTTACGGATCAAGAAGTGATCTACAACAAAAACAAGGAAGATTGAAGCGGCTAATCATGTCTATATAAAGAGACAAGGAACTCATTATGAAAAAAGAGGAATGTTGAATATATTCTGGTGAAGATTAAATTCTTCATGCAGATCTTATCAAACAGGCTAAAGGACAAAGCCAAATAATTCTGCAGACAACCGAGTAATAGAGGACATAGCATTCACCGAGCAGAAGGAAGAAAGAATGAAAGCAAAGGAAATGAAGTGAACATTGATCATCGAGGTATTATTGGACTTACAATAGATCTAAAAATCTGCAAGTTAAAGTTGTATTATTGAATAGATCATTTAATATATCAGTTTAACCATTGATTCAAAAAATCTCTTAACCGAGTGGGATTTAACAGTCCTTAATGTATTGAGATACTCAAGAGTATCAAAAGATTTTCTTGTTGACAACATAGTGAATGCTAGGTCAAAAGACAAACTGTTAGTTTTAAATCCTCTAACAAGGTCGCACTTAACAACATGTTTGTAACCTTTAATAGGGTTGGCTCTTCACTGAGCTCACTTCAGAAGAGTGAAAATTTTGGGTTACCAATCCCAAGTAGTTTTTCCCCTGACAGGGTTTCCACGTTAAAATCTATGTGTCAAATATGTATATGGTTTATTGCATTGATATTTTGTTTTGTACATTATTGAAACTGGATTGGTCAGTTAAGCGTAAGTTTATTTACACTTATTTGGTAAAGTCTAGAAAAGATAAACAATATATCTTATCGAGCAAGTTTATTTATTGCTATTCAGTAAAGCCTAGAAAAGATAAACAATATATCTTACCGAGCAGGTTATATTTGATAAATCTATTTAAGGCATACATCTTGATGGATTGAAAGATAACTAGAGGATATTATATCTGAGATATAAGTTTTGGTTGGATTTTTGGAATTATATTTAAGGCCACTGATTCACCCCCCCTCAGTTATTCTAACAAATGTGATCCCTTTTGCATAAAACAAACACATTATAGACAATGAATGTTTCCATCCATCCTGAAGCACCAATGACACACATGCCCCATAAGTTTATGAAAACACCCTAAAAATAGAAGACAAAAACAAAAATAAAAGGCCATAAACCATTCTGACCACATTAATCACTTGTGGATATCCTTGAGTAGCATAGAAACATGACCAAAAATAAATCAATCAAAAATATGAATCACTGGACCAAGTAAGTCAACAACCATTCTGAGCTTATTGTCAAAATTGATTGATGGTTGATAATGATGATGATTGATAAGTAGGAGATGTTTGATTTTAGGAATGAAGCAATGATGATTGATAATGATGATGATGTTTGGTTTTAGGAATGAAGTACTCCATCTAAGATAGATATAGTCTAGTTTCAAGCGTACTACACTCTATTTAAGACATGTGATGATTGATTAAGGATTTATTTAATGATGATTAATTGATATGGAAAATTTGATCAGTCTAATTGTTGACTTAATTGGATAGTTCATCTATTGATGTGTGATTTGTGAAGTGCAGTGTGTTACATCTCTTGTTTGTGTCTGCTCAAATGTTTGTCTTGTCGCAAGGGACAATTTATTGATGAAAATGGAATAATGAATGTTTTTGGATTTTGATCATTTTTCAAATTTTAGGGGCTTTTACGATTATTTAATTTTTTTGTACTTACTTGTTTAAGGACATTTTCTGATTTTTATAAATTCTTCAAGACTTTATTTGATTTTTAAAAATATTTCAGGACTTTATTTAATTTTTGTTTGCCCCCAGAGTCTAACAAGGCAAGGAAATTATGATTGTATCAATTAATTCGTGGAATGAAAATGGATAGAGGAAAGATGGTGGTAGCTTTGTCATGGTATTGGGGTCGATTTGACTCCCAAGGACTATTTGATGAGGGGAGAACATGTTCTTTTTATAGGCTAAGGGATTGGACATGATAGGATAAGGTAATGACATATAGTGTTGAATGGAAAGTGGTCTACATGAATGGACATGTCAAGCGATTTTTGAAAACATGTTTTGCATTTTATGTTCTTATTTTATTTCAAGATCAAGGGATGGATTTGGATAGGATAATGATAGGACAAGGATATGACATGAAGAGATAAGTACAATAAAAAAATTGGACAAGGGATATGGACTGAAGGGTGTGAAAAGGTAATAGATATGGACAAAAGTGTGTGATAAGGTAAGCCATATGTATTGAAGAGTGTGATAAGGCAAGTGATATGGACTAAAGGGATGTGGATAATGTGAAGCAGATAAGACACATTATGCTTATGAATGCCCTTAGCCTTGTTAAGATAAAAGATGGAAAATGGAAAATGGATGCAAGGAAGGATGATGAATACAAGGGATGAAGGATAATGAAAGACATGATGGATAGGATGTGATAGGATAAAATCAATAAAATATACCCCCAATTATGAAATATAAGAAGTTTATAGATTATACATGATGCCTAGTTGTTAGGTTTTCATCATGGTACTTTCCCAAAGTGTTGGTTGTTGACAAAAAGATCGACTTGTTAATTCATGATACAACTACTAGACTTATAAAACACAAGAGGCTATTACGCCATGTTGCAAACCCAAGTGTCATGGTACACATCATAAGGAGACCAAGGGCACACACCTTGTAGCAATATCCCTAGTGCAAGCATGAGGTTTGAACCCATGAACTAGGTGATGATACCAATTGTTAGTTTTTATTATACCAAAAGATCAACCTATTAATGTCTGATACAACTGCTAGACTTATAGAGCATCGGAGGTGGTTAATCCATGTCGCAAACCCAAGTGTCGCACTGCACATCATAAGGAGACCAAGGCATACACCTTGCAACACAAAGTGTTTATTTGGTACGTTTTCACTAGTTGAAAATTTATTTCTCTTTATTAATATTATTATTTTTTCTTTTTTTTTTTAATGTCACCAAGATGCCTGTTTGCCAAGTTTTCATCAGGGCGACAATTTTTTTGCTTCCTCTTTTTTTTGACATTTTGACATTTTTTGGATATTTTTAGAAAATAGTGGATGTTTGATAAGACATGGATGAAGGTATCAAGCATATTATTCTTTGGATGATACTCTTGGAAGATAGGCAATTATGGATCATGGATACAAATACATGCTCAAAGATATTGGTAAGAGGGGAGATGAAATGGATGATTGGACACAAAGGATTGGATAAGATGGATGAAAGGATGGAAAATAGGTGTTGGATAATGGATGGAGATTAGGAAGACTTGTTTTTTAGTGGATGAAAATTTGGTCAAGAACAACACTGACATAAACCTTGAGGGGTGGTGGAGTGTTGGTGGAAAACTAAATTTGATATTTCAAGGCATGGACGTGGATTTTGGGACATAAGGAACCAAAATGGATTGGAAAGGTGTGAGACGTTCAAATGGAGGAATAAAAACTTTGGATGACAACTTTGATTTTTCTTTGGGATGGTGTGTTTTAAGGAGCCACCAGGGAATCAACGTGGATTTTTATTTTTTAATTTTTTGTGGTTCCTTTGAATGCATTGCTTGTATAAGGGATTTGGGAATCCATATAGATTTTAACTTTGATTTTTTCTTAGTGGGCCTTTGTGACCTTTTTGATATTTCTTTTTCTTTCTGGATCATTATTTTCATTGTTTTTACATGTTGATTAGATGGGTCTGTTGATCCTCGAGTGCACGTGGATTGCTAAACTTATGCATTTTATGCTTGGCATCCAAATTTATTGGAAAAGGAATCAAATTTATGGATGGATATGAATGATATGGAGGGATTTTGGATGGATGTAAGGTTCTCAAAGATGTGTGCCTTTTTTATCTTATTTCATGAAAGGATAAATGGATTGTGAGCTAGTGGATGGAGGAATATATGGACCTAAGATTGATGGAAGGGTTGAAGGGGAAAGTGTATGTTTAGATTTTGATTTTGTAGGGATGTCAAATTCTTGAGAATAAGGTATGTAACCAAGGCCATCACCATCAAGATTTTATTTGATATAGAGGGGTTCTAATATGTCTTTCTTGTGGAGGCCTAACACATTGCCTTGATAATACATGCTTTGACAATTTTTTCTACCAATGGGATATTTGTGCCTTTGGAAACAAGATGTGAATCCATTTTGAGGTGGATATGGTATGGAAGACATAATTGGATTGCGAAGTAAACTAGACCAAATGTAAGTGGAGGAAACCATTTGAAATGTAAGAGGCTCATGAACAATTTGCACAAAGATGCTAGGATCATGAGGGGGATCAAGAGATATGATAGGTTCTTCATAAGGTGGAATAAGAGGAATGGTGGGATCATTTAGTGGGATAGGATCTTGTGGTGGAAATGGATGAATAGGACATGGATATGAAGGGATGGAGGGATCTTGTAGTGGACATGACAATGAAGGAATGTTTTGGTCTTGACTTGGAAGGGGATCATAAATCTCTATTTTGAGGATATTATTGTAATGCCCCTAGTATTCCAAGTATGTTTCTTTAAAGGTGAAACTGCAAGAAATATGTTAGCAAGAACAATTTGGAAACAAATATGTACATAACTTAAGAAATTAACTAGCTATCTACCCCATTTCTAATCTCTCCCAAAGAAAGTCTACCAGGTTGGGCTCATAGCCTTAATAAAGACCCTTTTGATCCTTTGATTAAATCTTGTTGTCGTACTCTAAAGCGCATCCTTAGGGAATTCCTGAGCGAATTCTACCAGGTTTGGCTCATGACCTTAATAAGGATGTTTTATAGTCCTTTGGCCTGACCTTATCATCGTCCACTGCAATGCATCACTCAGGGCTTATAGGCTGACCATTATTTAGTCCATTCCTCTTCTTGGAAGAGTCTTCCTATATCCAAGGCTTGGTTACATATGCATATGTGGGTCACCAGTATATACTGGCTCAATGGGGGTCCTTATCCCCCCTTTTGAAATTCTCCATATAACAATGGATCTCAATTCCTCAATCATATTTAATAACTTGAATTTCATAATCTCATATAAAATAATTTATTATTCAATCTTGCATATTAGAAATGATCATCTATATTTAAACTCAATTTCTTCCTAATCATGAATCTGAATTGTATATATATTCTTAATTGTCTATATCGAATTCATTTCTATAAACATAACATATAAACTTATCTATAATCATGAAGGACTATTTATAACTTTTATCATTTGGATGAAAGGGAATTTCCTAATTCCATAAATATATATATGCATGCCTTCATATATATATGGTCATACATTTTATACAAATATAAAATTCATACCTTCAATATTGATCGACCAAGCCGTAGCTGCAATTCTTCTTTTCATTTGCGATAGACTTTTTAATGTCTATATTTCTTATTTTCCTTTTCCTCCCCCCTTTTTGGGGAATGAGAATCAATTCCCTTGTATAAGTTAGAGATGTCTCTTTGAAAAGTCACGTCTTCTTAAGGTGGAACTAATTTTTAATTATTACTTTAGTTAAGTATATATTATGTTATATGTTTTATTATATATTTTAATTTTATATTATATTAATATATATTTATGTATATATACTTTTAATTTATATTTTAGATTACATGCATTTAGATTTATGTATATTAAATATTTTATTTTATTTTATATTATATTAATTTCTAATTAATATCTTTTTTAGATGTATGATAGTACATCATATAAATATAATTGATATGTACTATTTATATTTATATTATAATAAATGAAACGATCAAACATATAATATTTGCATTATATTATTTTTATTTGTTTAATATATATTTAAATCTTATATATTATTTTCCTTGTTTTCCTCATATATTTTCTCCTTGTTTTTCTCCTACATTTATTCCTTATTTTTGGTCTTTTCCTCCGTGTCTTTTTTCTCCCCTTAAGAAATTATATTAATTTCTTTATAAATATCTAAATATATCTTTATATTTAGTTAATCAATATAATATATAATTTTAAATGGTCATCTTGAATGTAGTTTTTTAAAAGATCATTTAGTTAATATTATTAATTATTAGTCTTTCATAGTTAAAAAAATTGAAATAATTTAATATAGGAAAGGACACTTGAAAACAAAGAGGCTCTGCAACTTGGTGGATGCTGACGTACGTGGCCTCTCAGCCTGACAAGCATTCAATGCAACCCCCGGTTATCTATCCTAAACCCAAGCATGGCTACTCATTCTTCTGGTGCAAGCTTCGACGTCCGAGGCAAAACCTTCAAGCAAGCAATCAGCGAGGAAACCGTTATACCACAGGAGGCCAGATTCGTTATTGATGGCAGACAAACGACCCGAGCAAGAGAAGGACTCAACAATGGAGGTGAGAAAGATAAGCCTACTACTATATGTATCGTTAAACCTAATTCTTATATGTCAATTGATATAGAGAAAGAGAAGGACTCTCTTAGAAACACTGTAATCTTTCTAACAGCCCAAGACGTTCAATGACTGGCTTCACAATGTGTGGGGGAAAAAACTTGGGTATCATTTCTCCTTTCTTTGCATGGTCCAAAAAGGACTATTTCTGATTTTCCTTAAAATCCCTAAATCCCAAAAAGAGATCATTACTAGACAAATCTGGAAGATAGGCAATGCCAACTTTAGGGCATTGCCATGGTCGCCCGACGTGGCCCATAATGAAGTTTTGTCTCTTTCAAACCCCCATTGGATTACCATGGGTAGCATTCCACCATTCCTCTAGAATATTATCCCCAAGCTCTAGAACCCTTTGGCACGGTCCTCAGAGTGGATAAAACTGACATGCTTCTTCCTCACACAAACGCTAGGGTTTTGATCACGATTAACTCGAGGATTGACCTCCTGGGAGAAATTGTCTTTGACCTAGATGGACACAATTATAACTGCCCTATCTCCTTCCTAGGAGGACTTAATTCATGCTTCCTCTGTAGAAGGGAAGGTCATATGAGGCATGAGTGCCAACTACTAAATAAAAAGAAAACTCCCTCAAAAACCAATGTAGGTAGAAAAGATGTCTCTAAACCAAGCATGGATAAAGAAGGCTCACGCATTCCCTGTTCTGGGAGCACTAAAAACCTTTATGTTAGCATACCGACCCCATCAGATGCTATTGAAGCATCCTTGGAGGAACTCAGAAGGACCTTCAATGATAAGACCAGTCGGATCCCTCCCTCTAACTCAAGAATTGAAGAGTTAGTGGACCTCCCGCAAGTAGAGAGCCTGGACTTTGGGTCAAAACCAAAGACCCCTGCACCAAAACACAGAATCTTGAATGCCCAAAAAATTGTCCTTGACAAGATCAAGAAGGTTTTGGCACATAAGAGGAGGGCTCCTACTCCTCCATGTAGGGACTCTGGATCACTCAATCCAGAGAATACAGACCAGAGCTTAGAGGACTCCTCCATTAGTTGTGCATATGGTGCCCTGGAAGCCATCAGGGAAGCCTATGAAAAGGAGGATAGACTTAACAATGTGTCTATTACTGTAATCCATGCCCCTTCTGATCAAGGGCCTCCTTCGATGGAGAATCCTCCCCTGCCTATGATGAGCCTCTATGAGGAAGAGAAGAAGGACCCTCCCAAGGATAGAAGGGAGGAGGAAGAACTAGAGGCAGGGGAGATTAAAGGGATGGAATTGGCCTTAGTGCCTTTTAAAGGGAATGGTCATTCTGAATATACTTTCAAGGCTAAAAAGAAAATCAGAAAACCCCAAGCCAAGATGCCTGTTTTGGACCAGATGGGGAGGGGGGATATTCCTAAGGAAGATGAAGGGAATCCCAAGATTAAGAAGAAGAGAGGCAGACCTCCCAACCATATCTCCAGTATTAAGCCACTACAAATACAAAAGATAAGCCTCCCCAATTATTTCAAGAGATTCCAAGCTCCCATGGATGAGGACTCCTGACTACAATATGGACTTTAAAGTTGCATCTTGGAATGTGAGGGGGCTGGAGTCCCTAGATAGGAAATACATAGTCAAGAGATTCATTAGAATGCATAAAGGAGTAGACTTCCTATTACTCCAAGAAATCAAAGCAATAGGATTCTCCTTGGATATTGCCCTAGAGTGCATATGGCAAGGTGCTAGAAGTGTGTTTACCAACCATCAGAAAGGTAAGGGAGGGAGTTCCATACTCATACATCCCAGATGGGATAGTAAAGTCACAGAATGGGGGTACTCACCATGCAATAAGATTGTATGGGTCAACCTTTTACACAACAATGTTGAATTTGGAATATGTTCTGTGTATGCACGAAATGACCACTATGACCAAAATAAACTATGGGAGTGGATGTGCAACATGAAAGGTATCTCCTGGGTTGTAGGAGGGGACTTCAACATGGTGGAGTTCCCACAAGATAAAGGAGGAGGGTCTAGAATGGAGTGGAAAGGAAATGAAAAATACTTCTGGACTAAGATGACTAATAAACTCAAGCTTTATGACCCACTTGCAGGACAAAGAAAATAATTCCATGGAATTTGGCATACCTGGTCCAACTACTAGAAGGGAAATAAAATGATTTACTACATGCTAGATAGGGTCTATGTCAATAGAGACTTTTTCAGTTTCAGGAAGGAGAGAAATGGAGACTGTGTAAGAGTGGTCCCATACTCCCTATCGGACCACCACCCTATAGTTAGCACCATATTTCAAGTAGGGAGCTCCCCTATCATCAGAATATGAGGGAAATCCTTTGCCCTTAATAAAACACTATTAAGGAACAAGGAAATCCAAGTAACTATACTCATTATTAGATGGTTCAATCATGGAGTGACCCAAAACCAAAATGCTATTGATAGATGGAGCCAATGCACTAACAGCTGAAAAATTGTATTCCAAGTGGTTGGAAAGAAAAGGGCTAAAAACTCAAGGAGGATGAAATCATAATTACAAACTAAAATTTGTCAAATAGAGCACATATGCCAACTAGATCCAACTGATGAGGAAGCTAGACTCAACCAAGTTTGGGCCAGGGACTCATTAAGGAAATTACACCAACACAAGATCACTGGTGCTAAGATTAGGGCTCGAGCCAACTGGATCAATGAAGGGGATAGGGGATCCAGATTCTTCTTCCAAATCTTGAAGGCTAAGGAGGCCAAGAATAGCATTAAGTGCATATGTTTGGAGGATGATACCCTAATCTCTCAAGAAGACATTCTTCAAGCTTTTGTGAACTACTATACCAGACTATTTACAACTGCAGAGTTTGGCACAGAGATGGTGGAGAGGAGGAACAAGATAAAGAATATCATCCCCCCAAACTCATGGAGGAAGATTCTGTATCTTTGAGCAGGCCGATCTAAATGAAAGAGATTAATGAGGCCATAGAACACATGAGCAATGAGAAGGCCCCTGGACCAGATGGGCTTCCGATTGAATTCTACAAGGACAACATAGAATGGATTGGGCAGGACCTCCTTCGGGTATATGAGGAGGCTTTTAAAACATGATCTTTGGGATCAGTAATCAATACTAGCTGCATTAAACTTATACCCAAGGAGGGAGATAAAACTTTGATTAAGAACTGGTGCCCTATTACCCTACTAAATGTGTCCTACAAAATCTTGGCCAAAGTTCTTGCAATAAGATGGGTAGATATTCTACCCAAAGTAATCAGCCCCCACCAAAATCGGGTTTGTGAAGGGGAGGTACATTCTGGAGAACCTCATTACCTATTGGGAATCTATGGATTGGGATAAAATCTTTGGGCAGTAGATCAGTATGCTCCTTATTAACTATGTGAAGGCATATGACAAGATCGAATGACAGTTTATTGCTACAATGTTAGAAGCATTGGGGTTTCCTATGAAATTCATTCACATGGTGCTCACTCTAATGAAGGGTGCTACTGTTGTAGTAGAAGTGAATGGGGTGAGGTCCGAACCCTTCCCCTTAACCAGGTCTATAAGACAAGGCTACCCACTGACCCCAGCCTTGTTTATCATTGAAGATGACTCCTTATTTTACATTCAAAGAGACACATCCATTTCCCCAAAGGTTATGGGAGTCAGACTACCAAATGATGAGGAACTGATTAATGTACAGTTTGTAGATGATACACCCTTATGATTGAGGTGAGTGAAAACAACTTTAAACACCTTGTGGATAAGCTAGACCTCTTCTACTCAGCCTGGGGTAGTAAGGTGTCCATCACTAAATCAAACCTGATAGGATGGGATGAATCACCTCCAAAATGGTGCCAAAAATTTGGTTTTGCTTGGGGAGGACCCCTTAACCAAATTAGATACCCAGGCATTCCATTTTCTATTAAACCATACCTCAATAACATGTGGGGATGGGTGAAGGACAAGATAGAAGGGAAGTTAAATAAATGGAACAAAAGATTCCTATCATTGGAAGGGAGGATCCAAGTATGCCAGAAGATTTTGGCTGCCTATCCTATTTACTACTCCTCAGCATGGCTCTTCAACCAATCTCAGATCAACTTCATACATAAGACTATCATAGATTAGCTGTGGTTAGATGGTAAAGGCAAAAAGAAAGCCCATGCTATCAGATGGGATTGGTGCACTAGGGCTACCGCACAAGGGGGTCTAGGACTGAAGGACCTAAGGTGGCAGGGTATTTTGCTTGTTGTCAAATGGATAGCCAAAGAAGCTCAGGGAGATGAACCTTGGAAGATTCTAGTCAGGCACAATATCAGCAAAGGCACCCCAGCACGTGTCAAACACTAGAAGAACCTTCCTAGCATTGATCTCATGTCTGGGAAGTTCAAGGTGGTAGTGACAGGACCTGAGGTCTTTCAATCTATATGGAAGGGGTGGGAGGAGGTCAGAGCCAATGTGACAGGGAACAACTTGCTAGATCGGGAACATAATGTGTGTGGGGAAATGTCCATCTGGTGGAACCTGTATAAAGGGGATAAGCCCCTAGCCCAGTTGCAGGGATGCTCTGCTAAGAAATGGAACTCACCAGGCATCAACTACTTCTCAGACATCATTGAAAATGAGAAACTGATAACTTGGGAGGAACTTGTAGACAAATTTGATATGCCCCTAACCCAATGGAGGACATATACTACTCTTAAGGATGCATGCTCTGTGCTCAACCTCCCTAGAGACACTTTGGTTGACTCTGACAGGCTAAACCTCATCAAGTAGAGTGACGAAACCCCAATTTGGAATACCAAAACCAAGGCAGTTTATAAGTTACTTGGAGACACAAATACCATCTATGACCACCTAAATGGAAAATGGAATATGAACCTAGACCCCAACACATGGAGTAAATACCTTGGAAAATTGTGGCATACCCTTGCTGAACCTAAATTACTCTGCTTCATGTGGCATTGTCTTCTGCATAGGTTGCATATTAAGAAACCCTCTGGTGAACTCAACCCCCGCTCATACTACTCTGAACTTGAAACCATCATGCATATCCTATTTGACTATCAATTTGCCCAAGCTGTCTGGAACATATTTGGACTGGCACTAAACATAGACTTTCACATAATAAATATCCTATTTGAGACTATGATGGGACTTGATAAAAGATGCAACATTTTCTGGGACACTCTTTCCTTTTATATTCTTTGGCATATATTGAAGCATAGGAATGATGATATCTTCCATAGTAGGAGTAGATTGCTCACTGAGTCTCTGCGGAGACTCATATACTTTAATGTCACCTCGCAAGTTACTTTGATCCTATAGGTCAAGGAACAACAAGCTCTGAAGGTCTTCAAGGAAGTCGAGAAGGTGTTGGACAGGGAACAAGTCAAATGGAAAGAATCATCCAAAGCTGTAAGTGGCCAAGACTTTGATATCACCTTAGGAAAAATGCTACAACAAATTAAAGGCCAGAAGAAACGGGATGAGAAGCAGGGAGGAACAAGAACATAGAAGGAGCTGGGGAGCACTGTAGGCGCCGAAGGGAACACCACAAGTACTGAAGTAGAGGTCGTACCAGACCAAGGACCACAGGGGCTGGGAGAGAAGATGGGAAGTAACAGTGAAGAGGCAGAGTCAGGCCAAGATACACAGGACCAGAATGCGAATGTACATGATTCACATGATTCTATGGAATCAATATTTGTACCACCTATTGCAGCTTGCCCTCCACTTCCCTGGGTAGCCTACTTCTCTAATCCATACAATGTCATCCTGCGTGATGACCTGAGACTCAAATGGGCAGACCATGAACTGCCATGGACAACCTGGTTCCCTAGATAGAGCAGAGAATGATTTCTAGACATGATTAGACTTTGATAATTTTGATGAGCTGGTTGATACATGAAACATGAATCCCTCTGTATGTAAGGGGAAATGTAATTTTTTGTAAAATGGATTTTGATGTAAACTCTCGATAGTGTTATTATTAATATAAATGATAGTTAATAGAAATTTTTTAAATATTAATTATTATTTATTGATTGATGTTATATTGTTTACTTTAGATTAATTAGATATATATTGATTATTAATTAATATTATTTTATAGATCAATTTATTACTATTTATATTGATTGATTAATATTATTATATTAATTAATAATATTGATTCGATGAATTAACAATATATTATCTATATTTATATTAATGATCTATTTAAATTATTGATTAATAGAGATTAATAGTATTGATTGACTACTATAGTATTAATATTAGTTATTGGTATTCCTAACATAATTAAATAGTTAATTATTGGTTAACAATAATTGAACATAATGCACATTAAGAATATTTTTATATCAATTATGGTTCATGACAATTATGCTCTTGACTCCAGAAGAACCATTAGGAAGAACGAAAGGGATTCCATGATCTTTCTTAGGAAGGGGAAGGTCTGCAGGACTCATAAAGACACTTTGTTCTTGATATGAAAAGGGATCATTTTGGATATGATGGAAAGCGATGGTGGGATCATCATGAGATTCTGGGAAGATGAGATCTTGGCCAACAATTGGATGAGATGAGAAAGTTTTGGGATCTTGACCTTAATTTTTTAAGGACTCATTTCTTCATACTTTGGTTCATCCTCTTGACATGGGGTATGATTGTGAATATGCGTGGGGGATTCTAAGAAAGAATCAATGTTTTGACATGAGGGAGATGGACTTTGGATGAGACTCTCTAGAGTAGGTTTGATTGGAAATGAAGCACGTGGTGATAGTGGGTTTAGCATTTCTGAAGCTTGGAAGGGACTTGCATCATGAAATGGATTATCTTGGGAATCTATTGTAGATAGCCCTTGGGAGGTTTCATCATTTGATGTCCAGATGACATAAATTGTATTTGTGAAACTTCAAGGGATGAAGGAATGGTGGGAGATATGGAGGCTAATTGAGGAATAATTTTAGGATGAGATTTAGGTGTGTCACTAATGTGATTGTTTTGGAATGAACTATTGCTAGACATGGGTAGACGATTCCGTTCATGCTCAAAAATTGTTTCTTGTGTATGACCCAGTTTTTAATTTTTTTTTTAGAGATTTGGATTGGAATTTTCATTTTTTGGATATTTTTGTTTGTGATGCCACATTAACATTTGCGTGTTGCAAGATATTTGTTGATTGAACCCGTGGTACAATAGATTTCTCATTGATTATGCTTACTGGTGCCCAAATGATAGTGTTTTTGTAATTACACTTGTGTTTGTTTGGAACACCCTTGGTGGTGCATTTGAGGACATAAGATGATGCTCACTAGCATGTGATGTCACCAAAGGAAAAAATATTTGGGCAATTGTATGTGATCTTGGCAGGGATTGACTTGTTTGCACAACTACTTTTGGCACTAAGGGTCATGTGGTTTCTTGAGGAACACTTGGTTGCATTGGAAGGAAAATTGATTCAAAATTTGGTGTTGGCCCTTGTTAAGTTATGTCATACTTTGGTTGTGTGATGTTACCCTATGGTTGTGTTGATTTGAACTGTGATTGTGCTGGGTTGAACAAGTTTTGATTCGAGATTTTATTGAACGAAGTTTTCTCTGGGATTTGATTGAATTGGGTTTGATTTGGGACTTGGTTGAATAAGGATTGATTTGGGACTTGGTTGAATGGGGATTGATTTCAGACTTGGTTTAATTTGAGGATTGATCTGAGATTGGATCAATTTTTTTTTTGTTGTTTGAAGTTGGTTTTTCACATGTTTATTTGTGGTTCGAGAGTTGGTATGTCTATTTTTTAGATGAGCGCTCGTACATCAACTTGCTTGAGGTTTGGATTCAAGCCTCCAGATTTTTTCAGTAGTTTGGATGTCTGGGATATAATTTTTTCATTTTTTTTCACTTTGTGTTCCAAGATCTCTACTTTGCAAGCTACTTTTTCCTCTGGTGATAGATAAATAGAGATGACATTCGCTTGGACATGATAAGCTTGATCCAAATTTTGGGACATGTATAAGTTGGATTGACATGATTGATTTTTTGATTGTGATGACATAGTCCCATGAGGGTAGGAAGGTTGATATGAGGGTGATACTTTTTCTATCAAGGAGGGTTGCCTTCTCTATGATACCTGTAATGCCAATTCATCATGTTTTTTATTGGACTAAGATAAATGATGCTTGGTGACAAAATTGGGCCAATGCTTTAATAATTTTGTTGTATTGTAGAAGCTTAGGGCCTCGTTTCAACTATTGAGCTATTCTATGCTTTTGGATTCTCTTATGGATGAGGTAAAATGGACCTAAGGGAATGACAAAGGCAACTTTGAAGGGTGAAGGACAAATACAACTTAAAGGTGCTAAAGATGCAAGCTATATTTTCAATATTTTGGCAATGCAACTTAGGGATGATAAAATGCAATCTATGATTTGGGATGCAAGTCTAAATGTGTAAATGGAATGAAGCTAAGACCTTAAGAGGATAAAAAAGGCAAAGTTAAGATTTTGAATGAGTGAGAATGAAAAAGTTGTGACAAGATCAAAGGATCTAATTGCAATCTTAGGGACATACGCTAAGGTGAATGAAATAGATTAATGAAAGGAATTATGACCTAAGTTTTGGACAATGCAATAATGAAGCAACAATGGACTTCAGACCAAAGGAAAAATGAGGACTATGCAATGTTTAATCTATGGAGACACCTATATTGTGACATAGGAAGTTGAAATGAGATTCCAAAGCCTTTAATTTTCCATGCTTTGAAAGTTTTAATTTTGTCAAAGATTTGAAATGAGTTTGGTGTGACGAATGTGTTTGGATGAATGTTTTGAGGTTTTGGGCAAGTTATCTTTTGATTTGGAAAGTTTGTTTTGAACCCTCACATATGACACATCAAACAAAATGGTTGCATTGAAAATGAAGGCAATAGAAAGGAGGAAAAGACAAAGAAGAATGCAAACAACGAGCAAGAAATTATCAAGGAGGGTGAATTATGAGTTAAAGAAAATTTATAGAATTGAAGTTAGCATTGGACCTTATAAAATAGAATCTAATCACAATAAGATTCAATAATGTTGTGGGTGAACAAGGCGGTTGTATTTGTTTGTTTGATATGAGTGTGGGAATATGAGCTCTAGTTACATCATATCACACAAATGCCCATGCTCCTTATGTTTTTACTTGCTATCTTCTATTGAACTTTAAAACTTAAAATGACATAAGATATTTTCTAGCACTTTTTTTTTACATGAAACAATATTTCAAACAATTTTTTAGACTTGCAAATCCATTTAAAGAACCTATTAACTAATAATAGTAAGACCAAAAACATATTCATTTAAGGCTTTGTATACCTTTACATACAAAATGAATGTGTAGTTATGTGTGTATGCTCTAGAATCTCTGGGTTTAATTAAACCAAAAGTAGGCCCTTATATTAAAAAAGAATGATTGTAGAATAAATGGTTTTTACATAAATAAATTGTTACACTTTTTATTATACATTCTAAGAGAATAAATTAAAATTTACATTTTAAAAAGTTTCTTTTTGTTTTATGTTATTTTTTGTTTGATATATTTATTCCAAAACAAATTGCTCAATACAATTAATATTACATTTATGAAATAATCTATAATTTCAATAAAACAGAAAGATTCATTAAGAGAAACTGAGGCCGTCAAATCTTTTTTATGAAGGTTTCTTTTTCTTTTTATGTATGGGTGATAAGTCATAAGCTATTAAGAAGCAAAATCTTAAGATGAACCTCTTTAGCTAAGAGCCAACTAAGAGTAACCTGTGGAACTCATTGAATGAATGAATGAAGGATTTTAATAACGTCCACGAGGCCAAAGCAGCGTATGGTACCCACCTGCCAACAACCAGCCTAATCTAGCCTAACCCTTTGACTAATTCTTCTCTTCTTCAATGCATTTTGATGATCAAGTTTGCAGTCTTGCCCAACTGCTTTTCTTAGAAGAGATGGCTCATTAAGAACGTCTTAACTTCAACCACACACCATTTATATCCCCCACAGAATAAATTTCCTCCCAACTCGGATTTAGAAAATAATCAAATGAAAGCTCTCATTATTAAGACTATCTCTGTGCTCAGGTCGCCCTCTGTGACAACACAGTCCCCAGAAACTTGTCTCCCACTTTCTGGGTCGTTGATTTCATACCCACTTAAGACAGTTCCAATTGAGTCCCAACGATAACGAATTCCGCGAACGATGAAGCTGTTTGGCCAATTTATTCATGCTCGACAAATCATTCTCACTGCTGCCGGGTATTCATTCAAATTTAACTTACATTTCCCCTAAATTCTTCTAAAACCTTTTCTTAAATCTTTGAAGTAATGATGATTGTCTATGTTTGTTTTGTAAATAGCTTGCTGGTAATTGCTTCAACCTCATATGACGTGCACAGATCAATTAAGTATAATGAGAAACCACCCACGAAGGAAGAAATGGCAGCCCTTGAAGAACATATCAACCACTCCCGTCGTTCTTCTTGAAGTAATTGCTTCTGGTAATTATGATTTTTAATCTTCAGCTTAATATTGCCCATTAGCTTGCTCAACAAAACCCTGAATTCTGTGTGACCTTGGGTATTCTTGTTGATTAAGTTTTCCTCGAGAAATAAAAAATCTTATGTTCTGGTCGAATTTGGATTTATAATTTGTTTTTCTATTATTTTTTGAGAATTTTTTAAATGACGGAATGAATGGTTATGGTCATCCCCAATTGCATGACTCAAACTTGTAACTAATAATACATAGTATATATGTCTGCCTTTGGTTTTGACTGTTATATTTCGTCAAAATCAAATACAATCATATACAGACTGTAGAAAATTCATATCAGCTAATAATATAATAATCCATAGTCACTCCACACCTTAAAATTTAATGTCTTAATATTGTCAAAATTATCAATATAGTTTTTCTATAGAGATATGTTGTTTAAGTTCTCAAAGAAACCTCAAAACAAGGTTTTGGATGAATTGGCATTATAGTCTTTCCTTGTTCATAATCTTTTCCATTTTTGTAAAGGCCGCATTGATTAAATAACAATAATTATTCCTTGCTAAAAGTAAATTTGGAATTATAGTCATGGTGTTTGAATTCTCCTTGCTGTAACCCTGGATTTATAATTGCTGCTTTTCCTTCACCTGTAGGCTGCATCTCTTTCTCCTCTACCTTCTCTTTTGGGAGTTATGGATTGTATCCAAGCCATCTCAAGAATGAGCTGCTACTACCATGGACTGACATTACTCCTATTGCTTATGCACTGAGCTGCCTCGGTGGGATGGGCCTCACCAAGTCTCTCAATGTTTGCTGAAGCTAGACATGCTTATGCCACCTCATTTGCCCTTTGGGCCATTTGTCATTCTTAGCCCTAAGCCATCTCAAGAATGGACGGCACCCGGCACCCGCCATGGACTGACATTACTCTTATTGCTTATCCACTGAGCTGCCTCAGTGGGACGGGCCCCACCAAGTCTCCCAATGCTTGCTGAAGCTAGACATGCTTATGCCACCCAGTTCGGGCCATTTGTCATTCTGTAAAAAGCCCTGCTAATTCTAATGTGTTTTCCTCAAGTTTGGATACTTGGCACACAACTCACTGTTATCTGATTATAGTTTATATTTTTTGGGTTTATAACTATTGCCAATTCAGATATAAATGCATAGAAAATGAATATTATGCTGTCCACAATCAATAACCTTAATATTTCATGGAAACATTGTTTCACTCACAATATATAAGAAAGAACATAAACATAATGAAATAGCAACGATTGCAGATATAACATATATGCAGATTACAAATCAATAATGAGAATATCTGACCATATTTACTGAAGAGTAGTGCTGTTATATATTTCAGTCCTTCAAGTCTCATGAAGTATTGCAAAAAGATGTTGATAAACATGCCCTAGCTGGGATCCTTCCAAACAAGAAATGACTTATAAATCATCTCCAAAAATACCCCCTAATGGCGGTGTTAGGATTTGCTGAAGTGAGATATGCAAGGCTGTCCCAAAAAGGGATGAAAACTCTGATCCAAATGTAGAAGAAGGACTGTTCCAAAGGTGTGCTCAAAAAATCAGAATGCCAACCAAACCCTAGCAGCCAGCATATGCACAGAAACCCTCCTTTGATCAAATTGCTCTCTTCCTCTATGAATGGTGCCAAGGTTAGGGTTTGAAACCCTATGTCTTCAAGTCATAATGCCACCAATGAATGCCTCTAAACTGATCTGACAATCTGTGGTGCAATGTAGCTCCAAATTTGTTTAGAAATGGAGTGTAGCTCGAATGGAATTCCGTTTCCATCCAAGTCACGCAGTATATCCAAGGGTTTTCATCCTAGAAGATGATCTAAGAGAAAGCTCTCCAAAACAAGTGAAAACAAATAAACTCTCCATATAACATATTCTTGGAGAAGGATGAGGCTCCTTTATAAAGACTTCCCAAACCATTGGTGAGCCTCCACTCTCAATGTGGGATTTAAAACTCACTTTTATGTAAATTTTCTCTCCAAAAGCAACTTTATGTTATAATTTAAAGTTGACATTATAATAAAGTTACTTTATTAATTTAAACCCCCCCATTACTCCATAAACAACATTTTCATTAAAATAATGATAATTTGACACACAAGGTCCCTGTTTTATGTGCCCAAGATTTAAAACTTCTCATCCTGGTTCCAATGAGCTATAAGACTAAGGTTCTCATTAGACAATTTTCTTTAAAATAGCAACCTTAGTAAATTTAATTAAATATAGTCAATAGTACACCCGACTTGCAAAAATGACCGAAACATTGAAATCAAAATCAAACAGCACAAGAGTGATCCAATGATGAAAGATGATAAACGAACTTGATGGGGTGACTTACCAAAAATAGATGCTCCCTCCAAGAATCTTGGAGCCCAAACTAGAAGCCAAAAATAACATCTGAAAGTGTCATTGAACTCCTCTAAACCATCTGAGCTCATTGGAAATATCAAAACAGCCCTTGAATCACGCTGACACAAACTTAGAATGTCAGCAACAACTGCACTTTATGTTATAATTTAAAGTTGACATTATAATAAAGTTACTTTATTAATTTAAACTCCCCCATTGCTTAAAAAATGACCTTTTCATTAAAATAATGATAATTTGACACACAAGGTCCCTGTTTTATGTGCCCAAGATTTAGAACTTCTCATCTTGGTTCCAACGAGCTATAACACTAAGGTTCTCATTAGACAATTTTCTTTAAATAACAACCTTAGTAAATTAAATTAAATTATAGCCAATAGTACATTCGACTTGCAAAAATGATCGGAAACATCAGAATCAAAATCTGACAGTATAGGAGTGATCCCGATGATGAAAGATGATAAACGAGCCTGACTGGGCGACTTACCAAAAATAGACGCTCCCTTCAAGAATCTTGGAGCCCAAACCAGAAGCCAAAAATAACGTCTGAAAGCATCATTTAACTCCTCAAAACCATCCGAGCTCATTGGAAATATCAAAACACTGCTTGAATCACGCTGACACAAACTCAGAATGTGAGCAACAATTGCACTGCTAGAGGACCCGAAAATGGGGACATTATAATCCTCCCTTCCCACCACTGCTTGTCTGCAAGCAATGATTCACTGTACCCCCTAGGATCCCAAATTAGGCTCAAAAATATTGTTCTGCCAATCCGCTGCACCACTCTGATATTACTAATTTCCATTGTAACCCCGATGCGGGGGTATGTCGGGATGGGGGGACGCCGGGACGAGTTTCGGGTACGAGAAAAAAAAAGGTCCTCAATTTCGGTACGACAGGGGTACGGCGGCGGGGGGACGAGGGGGGAGGGGCCAGGGGTGCTGCATTCTATACATATAGAACTTGAAATGCTAATTATGAAATGATGTTTCAATATAACATACCAAATTGGCTCTTGAAATACTTGAACATAGCAAAATTGCAACACGAACCAGAACCATTGAACATTCAACATAGAAACATAGATAATAGTAACATACATACTCATAGTAACATAATGATAATCATAAAATTATATTAGTTCTATGATTCTATCAAAGATTCAAAATTCATTGTTCAAATATGAAATATCATAAAGATGATCATGATTCAAATCAGCAATGAGTAGCATAATATGAATCATGATTGATATCAAAATGAGTACAACTACAAAATCATGTCAAAATGTAAGGAAGGGAGGCCTCTAATCATCTCCCAAGCCAAAGTCCTCATCACTAGAACTATTGGACTCCTCATGGTCAAGTTTTGCCAAAGGAACACGTACTAGCCCTACATCGGCTTCTGCTACAATCTCGTCCTCATCAATATGAGATGGATCCTCTGGCTCTACATCCCATCGTGTTGCTGGGCTCTCTTTATACACGCATGCCTTGCGATCTACGATACGCAAGACACTATGTACAGTAACTAGCTTCTCAGCTCTCTTAGAGGTAAGTCTGTTCCTCTTAATAGAGTGGATGAAGCTATAAGTAGACCAGTTCTTCTTTGCAGTTGAGGAACTAGAAACCTGAGATAGCAAACAAATGGTCCTTGTGAGAAAATGATAAATCAGAAAAGTAAAACAGTAAACTCTTAAGTTCACTTAAAAATTTAAAATTTAAAAACTTGAATAGGCTCTAAAGATGAGGAACTACAAACCTGAGATAGAAATCGAATGGCCAGTTTGCTAATCTTTGACTTCTGTGATCCATGACATTTCCACCACAAAATCGAATGCTTCTGTGCCATACTTCTGTGCCATACTTCTGATGTCCATCTTTGCCAAATCCGTGAAACCTGGAACACAATAAGTTGTAACATAATGTCATAAACATACCCAATAGTAAAACTAATGTTACTAAACTCTAGTTAGTAAATAACGAATATTGAATTAACTATTACCTGAAAGAGTGGAAAATTCCGTCCACTCAGAGCGAATCTCAGCAGCAGTATCACCATCATACATCTTACCAATGCACCTAAAGAACCCAGCCTTCACCTCATCATCTTGAAGTGGTGTAACTCTACCATGCCTAGGCATGTACCACTTAGGATTCAATGCATAGGCAACCATGTGCAAAGGAGTGTTCAGCTTCTCCCATCTGCGGTGAATGATAGGTTGAATGTGATCATTGTAGAATGCTAAACTGAGGTCCCTCTCACGCACAACAACCCTCAATTGGCCAAGCATGGAATCGATGCACTCATAAACCTCTCCAAGGGTAGGTGCATCCCCATCACCATATCTGATCACCTGGAAAACTGGAGTAATGATGGAGACTATGTATTTTGCATCACTCCAAAACTGACTAGTCTTCACTGTCTCCTTCACCCTCTTCCCCTGCTTTGATTTCGACTCAGCCCACCAATTCCATTCTTGTGTCATAACCATGAGTTGCAATGGCTTTTGCAACTCAACCATTCTCTCCAAGAGAATGTAATATGATGCATATATGGTCTCAACTGGTTTCAAGAACTCCTTCGCGAAGCTCCTGAAGAGTGCATGTGAAGTGTGGTGATTGCAAATAAACATCTGCACATATCTCGTATCATTAGCCACTCCTTTAATCTAGTCAATCTTCCCCATGTCCTTGAGTGCATTGTTCATGGCATGCACACAACATGGA